>JAJQOW010000511.1:0-105869 GCA_037975125.1 Latrodectus hesperus
TGTAGCGAACACAATTAGCACGCGGGTGTGATTTCTGTTTTGGCACCCAACCCCGAAAAATAATATAGATTATAGGATAAACATGTTATTAGAGTATAATCAAAATAAAAAATATATAAACAAAACAAACTAAAATACAGATAATTGAAAAAAGCTCAGGTTGTATTTTTAAATTTGAGATGCAACAATTCTACTAGAATAGTGTTTAGAAATGTATCAGTGGAAATCGGACTTATGGTAATTTAGAATTAGATAAAAATGTGTTATATGTATATATACTGCATGCATACAGCTTTGCTTTTGATGATGTAAACTGATTAATTGCTTGTTCACTGTTGATCATTCCAAAATTTCCTCGTAATATATTTAAAAATACTAAGTCTCTTAGATGAACTTGATTACACCACTAATTAAGAATACTATTGAAAATTAGAGTTGCAACAAAAATGAGTAAATCTTGTACTAATAGAATTATATATGTTATTATTTGGTTGGATAACTCATGAAAAATGTGCTTTAATTTGTAGCGAATTTAGTGAGGGAAGATTCTTTGTGTGAGCTTATGAAATAATATTTCATCCAGAGTGGTGTCTGTGAAGTCTGAGAATATGATATTGTATGAAAAAAGCTTGTATTGTGAATACTTCTTTAATTCGTATGCAGTAATACGTTTTTATATGAATTTTGAATTATATATTGTGTAATTATAAGCGCTTATAAATTTATATTTTCTAAATTTCCTTTAAGCTTTTGTATCATGTATTCATAAATGATATTTTTTTATATATTCTGATATTAAAATATTTTGAAGACAAGAAAAATATTACTTTTCTAATGATATTGACAAAATGGTCACTCGGAAAGAAATCTATGTTGTGTTTGCTTTCATCAAGAATATTGTTTAAAATGGTAATAAATTTGTAAGGAATCTTTCATATTATAACAATCGGAGGATATAAATAAAAAATTTACTGATGAAATGTTCGTATCAACTGAAAGTATAAATTGAGTGGTACCTTAGAAGAAGGTAAATTTTTTCATTCATAATATATTTTCGAAATACCATTAATTGCTAATTTCGATAGATTTATTGTGCCATGTTTAATACCATTTTTATGAAATCAATAAATCTTGTTTTTTTTTTTATAGAAATCCTACTTTATTTTTATATTTGGAACATATTTTTATTCTTAATATGTAAACCAAACAAGAGTTTAATGTTTGTCAATTTTCAAATTTAGATTTTTCAAAGAGTTTTTATACACTGTTGTTTGTTGCAGATAAAGGTAAGCATACCATTTGCAAAATTATACAATTTGAAAAAATATTTTGTAACAAAATATATTTTCCTATAAGAAGGAATAAAGATATCACAAAAATTATTAACATATATAAAACATAAAATCATTTGTAATACATTTCAGTTCATAATACTCTTATGATTGTAAAAAGGTTCCTAAAATCATTCTTCATGCATATAAAAATAATCAAATAAATATTTTTATATAAATGAAAAATGAAGGCTAATACCAATAGTATCAATAACCTTACTTTGCTAAAAAAATTGTAAACACGGCAGTAATTCTCCTTTTGCTTTCCAAATTTCGTTCGTGTAAAGATATGAAACATTTTGAAAAAAAATTATATACATTAATCTAATATTCCACCATAGTTTTAATTCATAATTTTTCAATTAGTACTTCCAGACAGAGAATAAACTTTGAACTCGAAATCTTTAGTGGATGCAGTTTTACTTTCCTTCCATAGAATATTTTGAAATTTAATTTGCGAAGGAAGGATTCACTTCAATCATCCGGAGCATTACTTTTATACCTGCAGTCATTGTATATAAGCATGTTCTCTAAATCTTATAAGAATCAAGAAGAGATTATCATGAAGTTCTAATTCCTTGCTTATAGTAGATTATTCAAAGAGAATTTCCATCAAATATTTTTCACTGGATTTGAAAGCTAGAGGATATTTAGTAGTTATACTCTTTGATGGGTGTAACATACCATGATGCGGTAAGTAGTACCCATTTTCCCATTTTGAATCTTCTTACAACTTTTCCAAATGCTTTAATAATTCTCACTCGCTGAGAAAATCACGAAAGTTTAGAAAGTCCATAAAGGGATATTACTTTTAGGATAGTATATGACAACAAGTAAATCTCAACTAATCGCTAACGTCAGCATTAAGACATTTATACCATCGGATAAATGATAAAGGTACTCAGGAAGAAATTTGGAGTGAACTATTGAAAAATGTTTCTAAATCTGAAAGTCTCATTTTATATATATACCTCATAAGTTTACCTTGAAATGTGTAACTAAATTGAAAATAAAAATATTGAATAAATTTACATGCAGTAATAAAAATAAATTATTTTAGAAATGATAGCCACTTGAGAAGGTCGAGTAAGCCCGTGCCTTTGTAATACAACAAGCAAAAATTAAAAGAAAGAATACTTTTAAGCAAACAAAGCAAAGAAAAAGTAGAAAATAAAAAATAGCAAAATAGATGTGGCCTCAAAGTGATGAAAATATAATTTGGTTGAGAATATAAAAAATTTGAATGGCGTGTTTCGGTTGCGAAATACAACCCTGTTTGCTTAAACCTTTCTGGCATAAGGGATCGCAAAGAGGATGTCTTACCACAGATCTTAAAAGCCGCCACACTGGATATGCTTGTATCTATATATCCAATGGCAGAATGGTACCATATATACACAGACGGCTCGGCAATGGGCGAGATATGTGGTACTGGCTTTTATTCATCTCTTGCTGATGGTTCTTTTCCGGTCGGCAAACATATGACAAACTTTGACGGGGAGGTTGCTGCTATTTCTGAGGCTGCCAGATGATTAATGCAACTCCCGGGCCTTAAAAAGGTGGTTTTCCTTTCTGACTCAACAGCAGCTCTTCGGGCCATAACTTCGTTGCTCCCACATGATGACCTTGTTATGGCCTGCCGGGAAATCCTTTCGCAACTACAAGAAAAAACTGAAATCTGTTTGCAATGGGTGCCAGGGCATTGTGATATTGATGGCAATGAGCGTGCAGACAGGCTTGCCAAATCTGGATGTGACTTGACCCAAGAAGACAGGCCTATAAGTTATTCTGCTGCACGTAGTACTATTAATCTACGTATTAAAAAATCAATTAGGACAGCCTGGGAGGCAGCTGCTGTTGGCAAAAGATGGGAGACGGTTGTCATATGCAATACCATCCCCAACAGCCTGCCGCGTGGGGTGGCGGCTGCCACCTACAGGATGGCGACGGGTCACGACTACCTTCAGAAGCATCTCCACAGGATCGGCCTTGCCGATACTTCCCTCTGCTTCCTGTTTTCTACAGGCGAGGGTACAGCTGAACACCTGGCTTACTGTGATGCTCTGGAACAGGCCGACGACGACTTTCATGGGCGGGCTGAACTCTACTGGGAAGCATGGCGCCAAATGGCCCATCGGCCTCAGGCGGGCGTTGGATGAAGAAGCAGTTGCGAAATGAAAAACGAATGTACACTACTGTCCATTAAAATTGCTACACCAGGAAAGCGGCAGACCACACACGTGAAATTTGCATGACAGGTAAAACTTGCTGTGATATGCAAATGATTAGATTTTCACTGCATTCATACAAAGCTGGCGACAGTAGCGACACCTACAATGTGTATAAAACAAGAGATTTGACAGCAGTTTTCTCATACTCAATTTCCGTTCCAACGTTGTTTTCGGATAAGAAGAAAGTTGTTGTAATGCCTCGTGTAAGAAGAAGAAATGCCTATCAGCACGTGTCTGACTTTGATCGTAGAAGGATTATAGCCTACCGGGATTGTGGTTTATCGTACTGCAATATTGCTGCTCGCGTCGGTCGATACGCCATGACTGTTAGCTGAATATGGAATCGATGGGTTCAGGACAATCATACGGAACGTCATGCAGGATCTCAGTGACCCCCCATCACTAACAGCAGAGAAGACAGACATCCTATCCGCATGGTCACAAGGGATCATACAGCCACGTCACGAACCCTGAGTCGAGAAATGGAGTCATTTGCAATGCAACAAGTTTCTGCTCGAACAGTTCGACGACGTTTGCAGCAGTATGGATTGTCTGCACGGCGACCATGGATTCAGCTACCATTGACGCTGCGTCACAGACAGGAGCGCCTTCAATGGTCTGATCAGCGACGAACCTGAACGCGGGAATGGCATCACGTCATCTTTACAGATGAATCTCGGTTCTGTGTTTGAAGGCATCGTGGAGAATGCGCATTTCCAGCTTGCATTGAACATCGCCATACTAGCCTATCTGCTGGAGTGATGGTATGGGGTGCCAATGGATACACGTCTCGATCACCTCTTGTTCGCATTAACAGCACTTTGAACAGCAACCGTTACTTTTCCGATGTGTTAAGGCCCGTGGTCCTGACCTATCTTCGAGACCTACCTAATGCTTTGTTTCAACAGGATAATACACGACCGCATGTTGCCCGTACTGTTCTGAACTTCCTTGATACAGAACAGGTTTGACAGTTACCCTGGCCAGCACGTTCTCCTGATCTGTCACCAATTGAGAACGTTTGGTCAATGGTTGCCGAGCGATTGGCACGCCATCACTCAATATTCACTACTGTTGATGAACTGTGGCATAGTGTTGAACCTGCATGGACTGAGATCCCCGTACATGCCATACAATCTCTGTTTGACTTCATGCCTAGGTGGATAAATGCTGTTTTTGCAGCGAGAGGTGGATGCTCTGGGTACTGATTTCTACATATCTATACATCCTAATTTCCTGTAAATCTAATCACTTGTTCTTTCCACTATTATGTATGTGTCCAATAAATATCGTTCTGTTATTTGCATTCCTTCTTAGTGTAGCAATTTTAATGGCCAGTAGTGTATATTATGATTGTAACAACAAAAAAATTAAATAACGACATTACCCGCAAATGCTTCTCAGCTCATAAAGAACAAATGTAGGCCGATACAAAACATTCCAAGTTTTTGTTGTTACATGTTACAAATTTTTAGATTTTTTAACACGTTCCTAGTGGTAACGTGAACTTTGAATAGAATGGGGTTTCATTCTTCGTATCGGCACTCAAATTTGTTCTACACAAATGAAAACAAACAGCAGAAACGAAAACAAAATTTTTATTTAAAATAAAAAATAAAACTAAAATCTCATTTTATTGCTTATAATACATAAAACAAGCAAAAATGCATTCGTTTAGTTACCATTCACATTTAAGTAATATTAAATTTATAAATGCATAAGTATTGTAAATGGTGGCGCATCCGCAGGCTAAGGCGTCTCTTTTGTGGTGAACAGTTTGTTGATCCCAACGGGTTGGTCTTAAATATGTAAAAAAGAAATTCAAAAATTCTTTTATTTGGCCTGCTTTTATGAAAGGATATTTATTCTTTATTTTTCTTTAAATAGGGTTAGTTTTTACTTTTTATTTCATCGCTTTAGAAATGTAAATAATTAATATTTACGAATATAATTAAATTCCCTTAGATAGTTATCAATTGATCGGGAAAATTGAGATATAAACCATCCTTTTATGCTTCTCTATAACGAAGGCAGTGAATGTTTTCATATTTTATTTTATTGCTTGATTAAATTTAATATTCATATCTAGTTTCTAAAGCGTTAATATAAAAAGGTTAATTAAATTAGTGACACTCTTCTTAGCAGAATTAATTTATATAAAGTATCGGCTAGATTACACACAATATCGAAACATTATCTCTCATTTTGCAAGCAGGATTTGTCAAACAGGTTTTTATAAGTCAAGCTACAAGCTTACGTACGTTTTTAAAATAAAAAGTGATAGATTGTGCCAGTGGCTACAACTTTACCGAATTCTGCAGTTGTCAAGCCATTTTAAAGACACTTTTCTAAGCAAGATTATTTACATAAAAGTATGGGCTCACATAAAACGTAATATTTTAATATAATCTCTTTTTAAAAGCACTTTGCCAAACAGTTTTGATCTTGGATCTGAAATTTTACGAAGTTTTGACCTGCGAAGCCAAACAGGTTTATAAAATATGCTCATTTAAAATAGAAAACGTACTCCTGTAAAATAGAAGTCTTACATTTGTGGATGACACACCCATTTCCGAATTCTGCAATTGTTAAGACTTTTTCAAATTTCCCAACATTTATTTATTATTTTCAAGTTAAAAGAATTATTATCTGAAATATGTAATACATGGTGCATACAGATAATGAAAACTTATAAAGGGATTGAGTGCAAAACAAAAATTAAAATAATTTTGTAAATTATTAAAAATTCATAGAATTATAGTATAATTTATTGAATTATAATTTAGGTTTTACTAGTTACTTAAGTAACTGGTAAAAGTTGATAGAGACTTGCTGATTACCTGAAAAGTAACATGATTAATTGTTTTTTTTTTTATCAAATGTTTGATATATTATTGGAGGTATATCAAGAAAATATTTTAGTTCCAAAATTTAGCATTTATTAATTTTATATTATTTATGCCTCTTTTTAGAGATTTTTCATGACTATCGACAGTTTGAGTTAATGTCGTTACTCATTAATATTTATTTTGTTAAATGTAGCATAAGTTATTTTCTTTCTGTATAAATAGCTTGTCATTAAAAGTCTTTTTAAAAGTTAAGATGAAAGTTGTTCCTTGTATCAAGAAAAAAAGCATATACACGGAATTAAAACTAAATGATATTTCCATATTCAAAAAATATCCAATTTCATTTTGGCATACGAAACAGTGCCAATGTTATTTAGAAGAGATTTTCAGATTTAATGTTTTGAAAGAAGAATTTTATTATAAATGTGTTGAAATCTTTCACTCGTCGAAAATAAATGTATCCAATGACTTTCCGTCAACTTTTAGACATTTATACCTTCCGATTAAATGATAACAATACTCAGGAAGAAATTCTGAGTGAACAGTTGAAAAATTTTGCTATACCTGAAAGTCTCACTTCAATATCATGTTTTATATTCTTAAAATTCTATTGGAGCAGACTTGATAGCAAAAAGACACTTGACTAATTTGATAAAATTCTTGAAGTACAGGTTAAATTAACTTCTGTTACCAAAAATAAGTAATCTTCGAAATGTCCATCTAAACTCTAAAGTTTAAAAACTTTAATACTTTTTCTTAAAATTTCATGAATATTTTTGATTGGATAATGTCACTAGTAATTGTCAATTTCAATTAAGATATAGTCAAAGCAATTTGGCCTGCGTCTAACTTCAAGTTTTAAACTTCAATAGGAGTCCAAACAATTCTGCTTTTAAAAAAGATTATTATAAGCATTTATACTATTCTTTTGATAAATTGCTTACTTTCAAAATTTAAAAAAATATTAGATTTATATAATTAAATTTTAAACTTTCTAGAAATTTTACTGATCAAATATCTTTAATTGTTCTTTTTAACAATTATGAAAATTTATTTTATCAAATTAAAACGTAAGAAATACTGTCTGAATTTTATTGATTACTAATAATTTTACTAATCTTTTCAATGTCAAATAGATTATCCTCAACTCTGATGTGCATATTTTTAGACTGATTATTTGTATTTGTGAGATTTTTTGATATAGGCTGCAAATTTGACAAAACCTAACGGTTGATATATTTCGTTGTTTGAAAATACGTGTTGGGGATTACAAAAGCTTTGTAAATTCAAAAAATTTAAAGCTTTTTAATGTTAATGTACTTGAACGTTATTATATACTTCCTTAATGATATAAGATATCTTATTTACTTTATCAGAAATTTGTTTGTCGATGTCACAGGATTATTTATCGTAGAGATTCTTAGTTGAGGAGAAACTTCTGCCTTACAAAATATTGCAATAAACTTTATAGCTTCATGGATCAGCATGGAACTTCTTTCTTTCTGCAGTCTTGGCAAGACGATAAACGCTTTAAGAAAAACAGTCCTTTTTCATTGGCTAGAGAGATGGGACTGTTGTTTCTAATGAGAAAAGAATTTTTTCTTTACCGTATCCATTTTAGAAATGAGTAATTTAAACTTTGATATTTGCACCAGTTTTCAAATAAATCATATTAATATATATTTATCTTCATATGTGTTTCTATGATGCACCTGTATCAATTTTTTATTTTAATAAGAGCGTATTGCGGCATTATGTTGTTGAAATACGTAGTTAAAATGAAGTAAGTAGTTATCCTCTTAAGGTCTATTCTCTGTGAACTTCATATTGTCCTGTCGACTGGATTTGGGTTAAATATTGCGTGTTGTTTTTAATTTTAACGAATTTTTTATTGCCCGAAGAAGATTATCATTTAATCACACACACAGTTCAAGTAAATATGATATATAATGAACAGAGCAAAGAGAAATTGTTAAAGTCAAGAGATAAAATGTTTAGAAAAATTTGGTACGCATTTAATTAAACGGAATGCACAGAGTGCAACTAGAAGACACACATATAATAGCTCTGTTTTTATGTTCATTGCTGTCATACACAATTCGAAGTTTTTGAAAATAGGGTCTCCTAAATATCTGTAATTGTCATGCAATACAGCATGACACACAAAGAGCAGACAGAGTTTTCGCAATTTATCAAATGCCTAAAAGTTATTTTTATATGAATAGAAAACTGCTCAATTAAAATTTTCATTTTTCCTAAAATCCTCAATGGGGCTTCTACAATGTATTATACATTCAGATATTATAAATAAATAATTCAAATCTGAAACACTTGGATCATTAGAAGTACCTAAGTAAAATAAGATATTTGTAACCTGCTTCAAATAACTTATATTCATAAAATAATAAGTTAGAATTCTCAATATATTTTACAGTTTCTCTTCTATATAAAACATTTTAAGCTTCTATCATTTCACAATAAGTACATTCTTTCCTGTCTCTTAATGTAAAAGAAACAAAATTCTGTGAAACGACTAATACACAGAACTTTTAAATAAAGTCATTTAAATGAAAGTATAAAGATATATAAATCATTATCATGCAAATTAGCATCTAAAAGGAAATATTCAGAAAAAGAGGAAAAAATTTAAGATCAATGCAAATATATGTCTTAAATTATATAACTTGTTTAAAGAATGAATTATCCCATGAATCCAATGAAGCAATTTAAAAAAGTAACATTTCTCTAAATATATATAATTTACGATGATTAACACCTTTTACATAAAAACTGAAGTGCTTATTATTAGCAGTGGTAAAATATCTCTCTAAGAGCACCATATTTACCGAATGTGAATATGAATCAATATTAAGTTTACTGCCATAAAAATCATTTGGATTAATTTATCATGATTTGTTTACCATTATCTTTTATGAAATCACCCTTCAATTTTCTACCCATCTCATTTCTTTAGTTCTCAAAAAGAAATCTAGCTTTCATAATATAGATATCGCAAATTCTTATGTAAATAACTGTAAAATTAACATTGCAGGTAAAGACAGCAGACGCTCAATTTTTATGAACTCGTATTGACCCATAAAAAAGTTCGTAAAATACAAAAATAATGTTGCTAAGGTTTGATTTTTATAACAAATTACTTTTTCTTTATAAATAAAATATTATTAGAAAAAATTGTTTAGAATGTTTAATAAATACACATGCAAAACAAAACTGATAATTAAAATCACTTTCATTTTATTAGTGGCGCAGCGAACACAATTGGTGCGCGGGAATGATTTCTGTTATGACACCAAACTCCAAAAAATAATATAAATTATAGGATAAACATGTTATGAGAGTATGATCCAAATAAAAGTAAAAATATATCAACAAAATAATCTAAAATTTAGATAAATTTAAAGGCTCATGTTGTATTTTTAAATTTAAGATGCAATAATTCTACCACAATAGAGTTTGGAAATGTATCAGTGGAAATCGGACTTATGGTAATTTAGAATTAGTTAAAAATGTGTTATTTATTTTACCTATAAGTATAATTTTTTTGGAAAACAAAATTTGATCCATGAAAACGTGTTATTCCATGTTATATAAGTAGGTGTACTTATTACCGACACAAAATTATTCTGATATATAAATTATATCCCATACATATTCCTTTCTTTTTGAAGATGTAAATTGGTTAATTGCTTATTCACCGTCGATCATTCCAAAACTTTCTCGTAATATATTTAAAAATGCTAAGTCGCTTAGATGATTTTGATTACACTACAAAATAAGAATAATAAATCTATTGTAAATTAAAGTTGCAACAAATGAGTAATTGTTGTACAAATAAAATTATATATGTTATTGTTATTTGGCTAAAGCTTAGTTCATGTAAAATATGCTTTAATTTGTAGCGAAATTAGTGAGGAAAGATTTTTTGTGTGAGCTTGTGGATTATATTTCATCCAGAGTTGTGTCTGTGAAGTCTGAGAATATAGTATTGTATGAAATAAAGCTTGTATTGTGGATACTCCTTTAATTCGTATAGAGTAAAATTTTTTTAAGAGTTTTCACTTATATTTTGTCTAACTATAAGCGTTAATAAATGTACACTTTCTAAATTTCATATAAAATTGATTATCATAATGTATTCTTAAACGTTATTTTTTTGATATATCGAAACATAATCTCTCATTTTGCAAGCGAGATTCGTCAAACGGGTTTATAAAATAGGCTACAAGCTTACAAACATGTTTTATAATTTAAAGTGTTACATTGTGGCTGCGGCCACACATTTACCGATTTCTGCAATTGTCAGAGCCATATTAAAGACACTTTTCTAAGCAAAATTAAGCCGAGCTGGCCGTCGAATGGTTAGCTCTAGTCTTAGTTAGTCGGTTCGTGGGTTCGAATCCCACCTTGGGCATGGATGTTTGTAGTGGTTCGGAATCCACTTTAAGCTATAGGTCCCGGTCTAATTAGCCCTCGTGTGCAAAAAAATTACCGTTGAGCGTCAAACAAACCCAACCAAACCTAGGAAAAATTAATTTACATTAAAGTATGAGCTCACATAAAACGTAATATTTTAACATAATTTCTTTTTTTAAAAGCACACTGCCAAACAGGTTTGGATCTTGGATCTAAAATGTTTACGAAGTTTTGACCTGTAAAGCCAAACAGGTTTATAAAATATGCTCATTTAAAATAGAAAACGTACTTCTGCAATATAGAAGTGTTGCATTGTTGGTTGACACACACATATCCGAATTCTGCAATTGTTAAGACTTTTTCAAATTTCTCTGCATTTAATTATTATTTTCAAGTTAAAAAATTATTATGTGATATTTAATAACTAGTGCACATAGGTATTAAAATCTTATAAAAGGATTGAGTGCAAAACAGTAATTAATTAAAATAATGTTATAATTTTTTTAAAAATTTATAGAATTATATAGTAAAACTTATTTAATAATAATTTTGGTTTCACTAATTACTTAAATTAAGTAGTTTAAGTAATTCATAAAAGTTGATAGACATGCTGATTACCTGAAAAGTAACATGATTTTTTTGTTTTTTATTTATCAAATGTTTGATAAATCATGTGTTAATTTCATATTATTTATGCCTCTGTTTAGAGAATTTTCATGACTATCGACAGTTCGTGCTATTGTCGTTACTCATATTTATTTTGTTAAAAGTAGCATAAGTTAATTTCTTTCTGCAAATAGCTCTTGTCAGAAAAGATTTTTAAAAGTTATGATAAAAAATGTACTCAATATAAAGAAAAAAGCATATACACGGAATTAAAGCTAAATGGTATTTCCATGTTAAAAAAATATCCAATTTCATTTAGCCATACGAAACTGTACAGAAGTTATTTAGAAGCGATTTTAAGATTTAATGTTTTGAAAGAAGAATTTTATTATAAATGTGTTGCAATCTTTCACTCGTCGAAAAACATTCTATCCAGAGACTTTCCGTCAACTTTTAGACATTTATACCATCGGATTAAATGATAAGAATACTCAGGAAGAAATTCTGAGAGAACGGTTGAAAAATGTTGCTATACCACTCCATGAAAGTCTCACTATAATATCATGTTTTATATTCTTTAAATTCTATTGGAGCAGAGAGAGAGAGAGAGAGACTTTATAGAAAAAAACACTTGATTAATTTGATGAAGTTCTTGAATTTCAGGTACGTGCAGGTTCAACTAACTTCTCTTACCAAAACTTTGTATTCTTCGAAATGACCATCTAAAGTTTAAAAACTTTAATATCTTTTCCTAAAATTTCATGAACATTTTTGTTTGGATAATGTCACTAGTAATTGTTAGTTTCTTAAGATATATTCCAAGCAATTTAGCCTGCGTCTAACTTCAAGTTTAAACTTCAATACGAGTCCAAACAATTCTGTTTTAAAAATCCTTATTATAAACAATTATTCTATTCTTTTTATAAATAACTTTCTTTCAAAATTAAAAAAAATGTCCGATTTTTTATTATTAAAGTTTTAATTTTCTAGAAATTTTACTGATCAAATAACTTTAATTGTTCTTTTTAACCATCCTCTAAAATTAAGAAACATTGTCTGAATATTCTTGATTACTAATAATTTTACTATTCTTTACATTATCATATAAATTATCCTCAACTCTGATGAGAGTATTTTTAGCCTGATTTAAAATATATTTGTATTTGTGATATTTTTTAAATTAGGCTGCCAATATGACAAATCCTAACGGTTGATATATTTTGTTGGATGAAAATATGTTTGGGGATTGCAAAATCTTAGTAAATTCAAAAAATTTAAAGTTTTTAATGTTAATGTACTTGAACGTTATTATAGCTTTCCTTAATAATATAAGTTATCTTATTTACTTTATTCGAAATATGTTTGTTGAGGTCCCGGGATTATTTATCGTAGAGATTCTTAGTTGAGGAGAAATTTCTGCCTTACAAAATATAGCAATTAACTTTATAGCTTCATGGATCAGCATGGAGCTTCTTTCTTTCTGCAGTCTTGGCAAGACAATAAGCGCTTAAAGAAAAACAGTCCTTTTTCATTGGCTAGAGAGATGGGACTATTGTTTGTAATGAGAACAGAATTTTGTCTTTACCGTATCCATTTTCGAAATGAGTAATTTAAACTTAGATATTTGCACCAGTTTTAAAATAAATCATATTAATATATATTTAACTTCATGTATATTTTTATGATGCGCCTGTATTAAATTTTTATCTTAATGAAAGCGTGTTGTGGCAATATGTTGTTGAAATACGTAGTTATTCTCTTAAGGTCTATTCTCTGTGAACTTCATACTGTCTTGTTGATTGGATTTGAGTAAAATATTGCGTGTTGTTTTTATTTTTAACGAATTCTTTATTGCCCGAAAAAGCGTATCATGTAATCACACACACAGTTCAAGTAAATATGATATGAACAGAGCAAAGAGAAATTGCTTTTAGGTCAAGAGATAAATTTTAACCAAAATTTGGTACGCGCATTTAATTAAACGGAATGCACAGAGTGCAACTAGGAGCACACACATATAATAGCTCTTTTTTTATGTTCTTGCTGTCATACAAAATTCAAGTTTTTGAAAATAGGGATTCCTAAATATGTGTAATTGTCATGCAATACAGCATGACACACAAAAGAGCATACTTAGAGTATTTCGCAATTAATCAAATGCCTAAAAGTTATTTTTATATGAATAGAAAACTGCTCAATAAAAATTTTTATTTCTCTTAAAATCCTCAATGGGGCCTCTACAATGTATTATACCTTCAGATATTATAAATAAATAATACAAATCTGAAATACTTGGATCATTAGAAGTACCTAAGTAAAATAAGATATTTGTAACCTGCTCCAAATAACTTCTATTCATAGAATAATAAGTTAGAATTCTCAATATATTTTACAGTTTCTCTTCTCTATCAAACATTTTAAGCTTCTATCATTTCACAATAAGTACAATCTTTCCTGTCTCTTAATGTAAAAGAAACAAAATTCTGTGAGACGCCTAATTCACAGAACTTTTAAAGAAAGTCATTTAAATGAAAGTATAAAGCATATATAAATCAGTATCATGTAAATTAGCATCTAAAAGGAAATATTCAGAAAAAAAGGAAAAAAATTTAAGATCAATGCAAACATATGTCTTAAATTATGATAACCTGTTTAAAGAATGAATTATCCCATGAATCCAATGAAGCAATTTAAAAAAGTAACATTTCTCTAAATGTATATAATTTACGATGATTAACACCTTTTACAGAAAATCTGAAATGCTTATTATTATCATTGGTAAAATATCTCTCAAAGAGTACCATATTTACCGAATGTGACAATGAATCAATATTAAATTTACTGCCATAAAAATCATTTAGATTAATTTATCATGATTTGTTTACCATTATCTTTTATGAAATCACCCTTCAATTTTCTACCCATCTCATTTCTTTAGTTCTCAAAAAGAAATCTAGCTTTCATAATATAGATATCGCAAATTCTTATGTAAATAACTGTAAAATTAACATTGCAGGTAAAGACAGCAGACGCTCAATTTTTACGAACTCGTATTGACCCATAAAAAGTTCGTAAAATACAAACATAATGTTGCTAAGGTTTGATTTTTATAACAAATTACTTTTTCATTATAAAAAAATATTATTAGAAAAAATTGTTTAGAATGTTTAATAAATACACATGCAAAACGAAACTGATAATTAAAATCACTTTCATTTTATTAGTGGCGCAGCGAACACAATTGGTGCACGGGTATGATTTCTGTTATGACACCAAACTCCAGAAAAATAATAGTAAATTATAGGATAAACATGTTATGAGAGTATGATCCAAGTACAAGTAAAAATATATCAACAAAATAATCTAAAATTTAGATAAATTTAAAGGCTCATGTTGTATTTTTAAATTTGAGATGCAATAATTCTACCACAATAGAGTTTGGAAATGTATCAGTGGAAATCGAACTTATGGTAATTTAGAATTAGTTAAAAATGTGTTATTTATTTTACATATTAATTAATATTATTTATTTTACATATTAATTAAGTATAATTTTTTAGAAAACAAAATTTGATCCAAGAAAACGTGTTATTCCATGTTATATAAGAAGGTGTACCGACACAAAATTATTCTGATATATAAATTATATCCCATATATATTCCTTTCTTTTTGAAGATGTAAATTGGTTAATTGCTTATTCACTGTCGATCATTCCAAAATATTTCTCGTAATATATTTAAAAATGCTAAGTTGCTTAGATGAATTTGATTACACCACAGAATAAGAATATTAAATCTATTGTAAATTAAGGTTGCAACAAATGAGTAATTGTAGTACAAATAAAATTATATATGTTATTGTTATTTGGCTAACGCTTAGCTCATGTAAAATATGCTTTGATTTGTAGCGAAATTAGTCAGGGAAGATTTTTTGTATGAGCTTGTGAGATTACATTTCATCTAGAGTTTAACGTTATTTTTTTGATATATCGAAACATAATCTCTCATTTTGCAAGCGAGATTCGTCAAACGGGTTTATAAAACAGGCTACAAGCTTACAAACATTTTATATAATTGAAAGTGTTACATTGTGGCAGCGGCTACACATTTACCGATTTCTGCAATTTTCAAGTAATTTTAAAGGCACTTTCCTAAGCAAAATTAAGCATAGCTGGCCGTCGAATGGTTAGCTCTAGTCTTAGTTAGTTGGTTCGTGGGTTCGAATCCTACCTTGGGCATGGATGTTTATAGTGGTTCGGAATCCACTTTAAACTATAGTTCACGGTTTAATTAGCCCTCGTGTGCAAAAAATTACCGTTGAGCGTCAAGCAAACCCAACCAAACCTAAGCAAAATTAATTTACATAAAAGTATGAGCTCACATAAAACGTAATATTTTAACATAATTTCTTTGTTTAAAAGCACACTGCCAAATAGGTTGGGATTTTGGTTATGAAATGTTTACGAAGTTTTGACCTGCGAAGAAGCCAAACAGGTTGATAAAATATGCTCATTTAAAATAGAAAACGTACTCCTGTGAAATAGAAGTGTTACATTGGTGGTTGACACACCCATATACCAATTTTGCAATTGTTAAGACTTTTTCAAATTTCTCTGCATTTAATTATTATTTTCAAGTTAAAAAAATTATATGAGATATTTAATAAATAGCGCATACAGATAATAAAAACTAATAAAATGTTTGAATGCAAATCAGTAATTAATTAAAATAATTTTATAATTTTTTTAAAAATTTATAGAATTATATAGTAAAACTTATTTAATAATAATTTTGGTTTTACTAATTACTTAAATTAAGTAGTTTAAGTAATTCATAAATATTGATAGACATGCTGATTACCTGAAAAGTAACATGATTTTTTTTGTTTTTTATTTATCAAATGTTTGATAAATCATGCGTTAATTTAATATTATTTATGACTCTGTTTAGGGAATTTTCATGACAATCGACAGTTCGTGTTAATGTCGTTACTCATATATATTTTGTTAAAAATAGCAAAAGTTAATTTCTTTCTCTAAATAGCTTCTGAGGAAAGTTTTCTTAAGAGTTGAGATGAAAGTTGTTCTTTATATAAAAAAAATCATATACACAGAATTAAAACTAAATGATACTTCCATACTCAAAAAATTTCCAATCTCATGTTGGCATACGAAACAGTACCAATGATATTTATAAGAGATTTTCAGATTTAATGTTTTGAAAGAAGAATTTGATTATAAATGTGTTGCAATCTTTCACTTGTCGAAAAATATTCTATCCAGAAACTTTCCGTCAAATTTTAGATATTTATACCATCGAATTAAATGATAAGAATACTCAGGAAGATATTCTGAGAGAACGGTTGAAAAAAGTTGCTATACCACCCATGAAATTCTCCCTATAATATCATGTTTTATATTTTTTAAATTCTATTGGAGCAGAGAGAGAGAGAGACTTGATAGAAAAAAAACACTTGATTAATTGATGAAATTCTTGAATTTCAGTTACGTGCAGATTCAATTAACTTCTCTTACCAAAAATTTGTAATCTTCGAAATGTCCATCTAAAGCTTAAAATCTTTAATATCTTTTCCTAAAATTTCATGAACATTTTTGTTTCATGAACATTTTTGTTTTTCAAGAAACTAACAATTACTAGTGACATTTAGATAAAGTCACTAGTAATTGTTAGTTTCTTAAGATATATTCCAAGCAATTTAGCCTGCGTCTAACTTCAAGTTTAAACTTCAATTAGAGTCCAAACAATTCTGTTTTAAAAAACCTTATTATAAACATTTATTCTATTCATTTTATAAATAGCTTTTTTTCAAAACTAAGAAAAAATGTCCGATTTTTTATAAGTAAATTTAAATTTTCATGAAATTTTACTGATCAAATAACTTTAATTGTTCTTTTTAACCATCCTCTAAAATTATTTCAAGAAATTCAAACGTAAGAAACATTGTCTGAATATTCTTGATTACTAATAATTTTACTATTCTTTTCAACATCATATAAATTATAAACAACTCTGATGTGCATATTTTTAGCCTGATGGAACATCTTCTTTCTGCAGTCTTGGCAAGACGATAAACGATTAAAGAAAAATAGTCCTTTTTCATTCGCTAGAGAGATGGGACTGTTGTTTCTAATGAGAAAAGAATTTTATCTTTACCGTATCCATTTTAGAAATGAGTAATTTAAAATTTGATATTTGCACCAATTTTAAAATAAATCATATTAATATATATTTAACTTCATATATGTTTTTATGATGCGCCTGTATCAATTTTTTTAATAAGAGCGTATTGCGACATTATGTTGTTGAAATACGTAGTTAAAATGAAATACGAAGTTATCCTCTTAAGGTCTATTCTCTGTGAACTTCATATTGTCCTGTCAACTGGATTTGGGTTAAATATTGCGTGTTGTTTTTAATTTTAACGAATTTTTTATTGCCCGAAGAAGCTTATCATGTAATCACACACACAGTTCAGTAAATCTGATATGAACAGAGCAAAGAGAAATTGATTTTAGGTCAAGAGATAAATTTGAACCAAAATTTGGTTCGCGCGTTTAATTAAACGGAATGCACAGAGTGCAACTAGGAGCATACACATATAATAGCTCTTTTTTATGTTCCTTGTCATACAAAATTCAAGTTTTTGAAAATAGGGATTCCTAAATATGTGTAATTGTTATGCAATACAGCATGACACAAAAAGAGCACACATAGTTTTCGCAATTAATCAAATGCTTAAAAGTTATTTTTATATCAATACAAAACTGCTCAATTAAAATGTTCATTTTTCCTAAAATCCTCAATGGGGCTTCTACAATGTATTATACCTTTAGATATTATAAATAAATAATATAAATGTGAAATACCTGGATCATTAGAAGTACCTAATTAAAATAAGATATCTGTAACCTGCTCCAAATAACTTCTATTCATAGAATAATAAGCTAGAATTCTCATTTTATTTTACAGTTTTTCTTCTCTATAAAAATTTTTAAGCTACTATCATTTCACAATAAGTATAAAAATTCCTGTCTCTTTATGTAAAAGAAACAAAATTCTATGAGACGTCAAATTCACAGAGCTTTGAAATAAAGTCATTTAAATGAAAGTATAAACACATATAAATCAGTATCATGCAATTTAGCATCGAAAAGGAAATATTCAGAAAAAAGGGAAAAAATTTAAGATCAATGCAAATATATGTCTTAAATTATATAACTTGTTTAAAGAATGAATTATCCCATGAATCCAATGAAGCAATTTAAAAAAGTAACATTTCTCTAAATGTATATAATTTACGATGATTAACACCTTTTACATAAAATCTGAAATGCTTATTATTATCATTGGTAAAATATCTCTCAAAGAGCACCAAATTCACCGAATGTGACAATGAATCAATATTAAATTTACTGCCATAAAAATCATTTAGATTAATTTATCATGATTTGTTTACCATTATCTTTTATGAAATCACCCTTCAATTTTCTACCCATCTCATTTCTTTAGTTCTCAAAAAGAAATCTAGCTTTCATAATATAGATATCGCAAATTCTTATGTAAATAACTGTAAAATTAACATTGCAGGTAAAGACAGCAGACGCTCAATTTTTACGAACTCGTATTGACCCATAAAAAAGTTCGTAAAATACAAACATAATGTTGCTAAGGTTTGATTTTTATAACAAATTACTTTTTCATTATAAATAAATATATTATTAGAAAAAATTGTTTCGAATTTTTAATAAATATACATGCAAAACGAAACTGATAATTAAAATCACTTTCATTTTATTAGTGGCGCAGCGAACACAATTGGTGCACGGGTATGATTTCTGTTATGACACCAAACTCCAAAAAATAATGTAAATTATAAGATAAACATGTTATGAGAGTATGATCCAAGTACAAGTAAAAATATATCAACAAAATAATCTAAAATTTGGATAAATTTAAAGGCTCATGTTGTATTTTTAAATTTGAGATGCAATAATTCTTCCACAATAGAGTTTGGAAATGTATCAGTGGAAATCGAACTTATGGTAATTTAGAATTTGTTAAAAATGTGTTATTTATTTTACATATTAATTAATATTATTTATTTTACATATTAATTAAGTATAATTTTTTTAGAAAACAAAATTTGATCCAAGAAAACGTGTTATTCCATGTTATATAAGAAGGTGTACTATTACCGACACAAAATTATTCTGATATATAAATTATATCCCATATATATTCCTTTCTTTTTGAAGATGTAAATTGGTTAATTGCTTATTCACTGTCGATCATTCCAAAATATTTTCGTAATATATTTAAAAATGCTAAGTTGCTTAGATGAATTTGATTACACCACAGAATAAGAATATTAAATCTATTGTAAATTAAGGTTGCAACAAATGAGTAATTGTAGTACAAATAAAATTATATATGTTATTGTTATTTGGCTAACGCTTAGCTCATGTAAAATATGCTTTGATTTGTAGCGAAATTAGTCAGGGAAGATTTTTTGTATGAGCTTGTGAGATTACATTTCATCTAGAGTTTAACGTTATTTTTTTGATATATCGAAACATAATCTCTCATTTTGCAAGCGAGATTCGTCAAACGGGTTTATAAAACAGGCTACAAGCTTACAAACATTTTATATAATTGAAAGTGTTACATTGTGGCAGCGGCTACACATTTACCGATTTCTGCAATTTTCAAGTAATTTTAAAGGCACTTTCCTAAGCAAAATTAAGCATAGCTGGCCGTCGAATGGTTAGCTCTAGTCTTAGTTAGTTGGTTCGTGGGTTCGAATCCTACCTTGGGCATGGATGTTTATAGTGGTTCGGAATCCAATTTAAACCATAGTTCACGGTTTAATTAGCCCTCGTGTGCAAAAAATTACCGTTGAGCGTCAAGCAAACCCAACCAAACCTAAGCAAAATTAATTTACATAAAAGTATGAGCTCACATAAAACGTAATATTTTAACATAATTTCTTTTTTTAAAAGCACACTGCCAAATAGGTTTGGATCTTGGATATGAAATGTTTACGAAGTTTTGACCTGCGAAGAAGCCAAACAGGTTGATAAAATATGCTCATTTAAAATAGAAAACGTACTTCTGTGAATATAGAAGTGTTGCATTGTTGGTTGACACACCCATATACCGAATTCTGCAATTGTTAAGACTTTTTCAAATTTCTCTGCATTTAATTATTATTTTCAAGTTAAAAAAATTATTATGTGATATTTAATAAATAGTGCATACAGGTATTAAAATCTTATAAAAGGATTGAGTGCAAAACAGTAATTAATTAAAATAATGTTATAATTTTTTTAAAAATTTATAGAATTATATAGTAAAACTTATTTAATAATAATTTTGGTTTCACTAATTACTTAAATTAAGTAGTTTAAGTAATTCATAAATAGTTGATAGACATGCTGATTACCTGAAAAGTAACATGATTTTTTTGTTTTTTATTTATCAAATGTTTGATAAATCATGTGTTAATTTCATATTATTTATGCCTCTGTTTAGAGAATTTTCATGACTATCGACAGTTCGTGCTATTGTCGTTACTCATATTTATTTTGTTAAAAGTAGCATAAGTTAATTTCTTTCTGTAAATAGCTCTTGTCAGAAAAGATTTCTTAAAAGTTGATGATAAAAAATGTACTCAATATAAAGAAAAAAGCATATACACGGAATTAAAGCTAAATGGTATTTCCATGTTCAAAAAATATCCAATTTCATGTTAGCCATACGAAACTGTACAGAATGTTATTTAGAAGCGATTTTAAGATTTAATGTTTTGAAAGAAGAATTTTATTATAAATGTGTTGCAATCTTTCACTCGTCGAAAAACATTCTATCCAGAGACTTTCCGTCAACTTTTAGACATTTATACCATCGGATTAAATGATAAGAATACTCAGGAAGAAATTCTGAGAGAACGGTTGAAAAATGTTGCTATACCACTCCTGAAAGTCTCACTATAATATCATGTTTTATATTCTTTAAATTCTATTGGAGCAGAGAGAGAGAGAGAGAGACTTTATAGAAAAAAACACTTGATTAATTTGATGAAGTTCTTGAATTTCAGGTACGTGCAGGTTAAACTAACTTCTCTTACCAAAACTTTGTATTCTTCGAAATGACCATCTAAATTTTAAAAACTTTAATATCTTTTCCTAAAATTTCATGAACATTTTTGTTTGGATAATGTCACTAGTAATTGTTAGTTTCTTAAGATATATTCAAAGCAATTTAGCCTGCGTCTAACTTTAAGTTTAAACTTCAATACGATGCTAAACATTTCTGTTTTAAAAATTCTTATTATAAACATTTATACTATTCTTTTTATAAATAGCTTTCTTTCAAAATTAAAAAAAAATGTCCGATTTTTTTTATAATTAAAGTTTTAATTTTCTAGAAATTTTACTGATCAAATAACTTTAATTGTTCTTTTTAACCATCCTGGAAAATTATTTCAAGAAATTTAATCGTAAGAAATACTGTCTGAATATTCTTGATTACTAATAATTTCACTATTCTTTACATTATCATATAAATTATCCTCAACTCTGATGAGAGTATATTTAGCCTGATGTAAAATATATTTGTATTTGTGAGATTTTTTGAATTAGGCTGCCAATATGATATCTCCTAACGGTTGATATATTTTGTTGGATGAAAATACGTTTTGGGGATTGCAAAAGCTTTGTAAATTCCAAAAAAATTTAAAGCTTCTTAATGTTAATGTACTCGAACGTTATTATAGCCTTCCTTAATGATATAAGATATCTTATTTACTTTATCAGAAATATGTTTGTCGAGGTCCCAGGATTATTTATCGTAGAGATTCTTAGTGGAGGAGAAACTTCTGCTTTATAAAATATTGCAATAAACTTTATAGCTTCACGGATGATGGAACTTCTTCTTTCTGCAGTCTTGGCAAGACGATAAACGATTAAAGAAAAACAGTCCTTTTTCATTCGCTAGAGAGATGGGACTGTTGTTTCTAATGAGAAAAGAATTTTATCTTTACCGTATCCATTTTAGAAATGAGTAATTTAAACTTTGATATTTGCACCAGTTTTAAAATAAATCATATTAATATATATTTAACTTCATATATGTTTTTATGATGCGCCTGTATTAAATTTTTATCTTAATGAAAGCGTGTTGTGGCATTATGTTGTTGAAATACGTAGTTAAAATGAAATAAGTAGTTATTCTCTTAAGGTCTATTCTCTGTGAACTTCATACTGTCTTGTTGATTGGATTTGAGTAAAATATTGCGTGTTGTTTTTATTTTTAACGAATTCTTTATTGCCCGAAAAAGCGTATCATGTAATCACACACACAGTTCAAGTAAATATGATATGGACGGAACAGATCAAAGAGAAAACTTTTTACCAAAATTTGGTTCGCGCATTTAATAAAACGGAATGCACAGAGTGCAACTAGGAGCACACACATATAATAGCTCTTTTTTTATGTTCTTGCTGTCATACAAAATTCAAGTTTTTGAAAATAGGGATTCCTAAATATGTGTAATTGTCATGCAATACAGCAGGACACACAAAAAGCATACTTAGAGATTTCGCAATTAATCAAATGCCTAAAAGTTATTTTTATATGAATGGAAAACTGCTCAATAAAAATTTTCATTTTTCCTAAAATCTACAGTGGGGCTTCTACAATGTATTATACCATCAGATAATATAAGTAAATAATGCAAATCTGTAATACTTGGATCATTAGAATTACCTAAGTAAAATAAGATATTTGTAACCTGCTCCAAATAACTTCTATTCATGGAATAAAAAGCTAGAATTCTCAATTTATTTTACAGTTTCTCTTCTATATAAAACATTTTAAGCTTCTATCATTTCACAATAAGTACAATCTTTCCTGTCTCTTAATGTAAAAGAATCAAAATTCTGTGAGACGACTAATTCACAGAACTTTTAAATAAAGTCATTTAAATGAAAGTATAAAGATATATAAATCAGTATCATGTAAATTAGCATCTAAAAGGAAATATTCAGAAAAAAAGGAAAAAAAATTAAGATCAATGCAAACATATGTCTTAAATTAGATAATCTGTTTAAAGAATGAATTATCCCATGAATCCAATGAAGCAATTTAAAAAAGTAACATTTCTCTAAATATATATAATTTACGATGATTAACACCTTTTACATGAAAATCTGAAATGCTTATTATTATCATTGGTAAAATATCTCTCAAAGAGTACCATATTTACCGAATGTGACAATGAATCAATATTAAATTTACTGCCATAAAAATCATTTGGATTAATTTATCATGATTTGTTTACCATTATCTTTTATGAAATCACCCTTCAATTTTCTACCCATCTCATTTCTTTAGTTCTCAAAAAAAATTTAGCTTTCAAAATACAGATATCGTAAATTCTTATGTTAATAACTGTAAAATTAACATTGCAGGTAAGGACAGTAGACGCTCAATTTTTACGAACTCTTATTGACCCATAAAAAAGTTCGTAAAATACAAAAATAAGGTTGCTAAGGTTTGATTTTTACAACAAATTACTTTTTCTTTTTAAATAAAATATTATTAGAAAAAATTATTTAGGATATTCAATAAACACACATACAAAACAAAATTGATAATTAAAATGACTTTCCTTTTGTTAGTGACGCAGTGAACACAATTGGTGGAGCAGAGACTTGATAGAAAAAAGACACTTGACTAATTTGATAACAATCTTGAAGTACAAGTCAAATTAACTTCTCTTACCAAAAATATTTAATCTTTGAAATGACCATCTAAAGTTTAAGAACTTTAATATCTTTTCTTAAAATTTCAGGAATATTTTTGATTGGATAATGTCACTAGTAATTGTCAATTTCAATTAAGATATATTCAAAGCAATTTAGCCTACGTCTAACTTGAAGTTTTTAACTTCAATACGAGTCCAAACAATTCTGCTTTTAAAAAAGCTTATTATAAGCATTTATTCTATTCATTTTATAAATTCCTTGCTTTCAAAATTTAAAAAATATTTGATTTTTTATAATTAAATTTTTAGTTTCCTAGAAATTTTACTGATCAAATAACTTTAATTGTTCTTTTTAACAATTCTGAAAAATTATTTTATGAAATTCAAACGTAAGAAATACTGTCTGAATTTTATTGATTACTAATAATTTTACTAATCTTTTCAATGTGAAATAGATTATCCTCAACTCTGATGTGAGTATTTTTAGACTGATGTAAAATATATTTGTATTTGTGAGATTTTTTAAATTAGGCTGTCAATTTGACAAAACCTAACGGTTGATATATTTTGTTGTTTGAAAATACGTTTTGGGGGTTACAAAAGCTTTGTAAATTCAAAAAATTTAAAGCTTCTTAATGTTAATGTACTTGAACTTTATTATAGACTTCCTTAATGATATAAGATATCTTATTTACTTTATCAGAAATATGTTTGTCGATGTCACAGGAATATTTATCTTAGAGATTCTTAGTTTAGGAGAAACTTCTGCCTTACAAAATATTGCAATAAAATTTATAGCTTCATGGATCAGCATGGAACTTCTTTCTTTCTGCATTCTTGGCAAGACAATAAGCGCTTAAAGAAAAACAGTCCTTTTTCATTGGCTAGTGAAATGGGACTGTTGTTTGTAATGAGAACAGAATTTTGTCTTTACCGTATCCATTTTCGGAATGTGTAATCTAAACTTTGATATTTTCACCAGTTTTAAAATCAATCATATTTACATATATTTAACTTCATATATGCTTCCATTGTTCGGCAATATGAAATCTGACTCTAATGAAAGCGTATTACAACATTATGTTGTTGAAATACGTAGTTAAAGAATTCAAATTCAGTTATCCCTTTCTCAAGGTGTAGTCTATGTGAACTTAATTTTGTAATGTAGACTGGATTTTAGTTAATTATTGCGTGTCGTGTTTAATTTTAACGAATGTTTTATTGCTCGGAAGAAATTTCCCGTAATCACATTCGGTTCAAGTAAATGTGATACAGAGTGTCCAGAAAAGGTCTCCCTGATTTCAAAATTAAATATCTCGAAAACAAAGATCGATAGAGGAATGCAGTAAACGGTATGTTTATTGTGAAAGCTATAAGAATTTTATACAGCAGTTTGAAATAATAGTTACAAAATTTGCTAACAGATGACGCTGTACAGCTTATATCAGCATACATAAATGAAATAATCGTATGAAAATATTCTTTGCAAAAAATCACATTACAATGTTTTCAAAATGTTCACCATTGGCACTTTAGAGGTGGCGCAAATGAAGAATGAAATTTGCCATCACATTTCGTAGTGTCTCAACAGAAATGGATTCATGCAACACAGATCGCCGATTCAAGCTCGTCCAGCGTGGCGGGATGCTTCGGGTAGACAATGTCTTTCAATGTGCCCCACAAAAAATAGTCACAGGGAGTCAAATCCGGCGAATATGGAGGCCAATCCATGCCTGCACCAATAAATTTGGGATATTCCAAAGCAATGACTCGATTCCCGAAGTATTCATCAAAAAAGCGAAATACTTGTTCGGTACGATGTGGTCAAGCTCCATCTTGCATAAACCATTCAGTACGTGGTCGATTCTCTAACACTTGCTGCGTTGCAATAAATTGTTCCAAAATTGCAACGTAACGTTCACTATTAACCATTTTGCGAGTGAAAAAAGGGCCAATAATGTCTCTGCTGCATACTGCAACCGACACAGTAACTTTAGGAGAATACAGGGATTTCGCTACAAGCCAATATGGATTTTCGGAACCCCAAAATCGCCAGTTCTGTTTATTCACGAATTTATTCAGGTGGAAGTGTGCTTCATCTGTAAATCAGATGCAGCCAACATCAAATCATTCACTATCAATCATTGTGAGTATCTGATTAGCAAAGTCAACCCTTTGTTGCACAGCTCGTACGGGTCAGTTTGTATTTTGAATGGAAACATAGTTAGGCTCTTTCTCAGTATTTTCTGCGTGCTGAAACGCTTCAAAACAGTCTCAGATGCAATTTCTACGGACGGATGACATTGGATTTTGCTGAATAATTGCAGAAACTGTGGCGACATTTTCAGGCGAAACTGCAGTTTGCTTGCGGCCAACATTTCTCTCTAGATCATCAGTTACGCTGCCTGTTCGTTGAAATTTGGCGAAGAGTGTACGAATGGTTTTCGCATCGGGTTCTTTTGGAACATTAAATCGTGCTTGAAAACTGCGCCTTGTTGCCGTAGGACTCTCTTTTAACCTGTGGTACTCTAGCACCAGAAAAACGCGTTGTTCAATGGAGTACATGATTTTAATCTCTTCCTTTTGGTACACTAACTTCCTTTCACGCTTCAATAGTGAAATTGATCGCTCCGGATCACTATTTATACTAGGCATTACGTATATACGATTACAGCGCCATCTATTTGCAGCTTTTGTAACTATTATTTCAAACTGCTGTATAAAATTCTTACAGTTTTCTTTATAAACATACTGTTTACTGCATTCCTCTATCGTTCTTTGTTTTCGAGATATTTAATTTTGAAATCAGGGAGTCCTTTTCTGGACACCCTGAAGTACAGAACAGAGCAAAGAGAAATTGTTAAAGTCAAGAGATAAAATGCTTAGAAAATTTTGGTACGCATTTAATTAAACGGAATGCACAGAGTACAACAAGGATCGCATAATAGCTCGTTTTTATTATATTGCTGTCATACACAATTCAGAAGTTTTTGAAAATAGAGTCTCCTAAATATCTGTAATTGTTATGCAATACAGCATGACACAAAAAGAGCACACATAGTTTTCGCAATTTATCAAATGCCTAAAAGTTATTTTTATAGGAATAGAAAACTGCTCAATTAAAATTTTCATTTTTCTTAAAATCCTCAATGGGGCTTCTACAATGTATTATACCTTAAGATATTATAAATAAATAATACAAATCTGAATACTTGGATCATTAGAAGTACCTAAGTAAAATAAGATATTTGTAACCTGCTCCAAATAACTTCTATTCGTAGAATAATAAGTTAGAATTCTCAATATATTTTACAGTTTCTCTTCTCTATCAAACATTTTAAGCTTCTATCATTTCACAATAAGTACAATCTTTCCTGTCTCTATGTAAAAGAAACAAAATTCTATGAGACGACTAATTCACAGAACTTTTAAATAAAGTCATTTAAATGAAAGTATAAAGACATATAAATCAGTATCATGCAAATTAGCATCTAAAAGGAAATATTCAGAAAAAAGGAAAAAAATTTAAGACCAATGCAAACATATGTCTTAAATTATATAACCTGCTTAAATAATGAATTATCCCATGAATCCAATGAAACAATTTAAAAAAGTAACATTTTTCTAAATATATATAATTTACGATGATTAACACCTTTTACATGAAAACTGAAATGCTTATTATTATCAGTGGTAAAATATCTCTCAAAGAGTATCATATTTACCGAATGTGACAATGAATCAATATTAAATTTCCTGCCATAAAAATCATTTGGATTAATTTATCATGATTTGTTTACCATATCTTTTATGAAATCACCCTTCAATTTTCTACCCATCTCATTTCTTTAGTTCTCAAAAAAATATAGCTTTCATAATACAGATATTGTAAATTCTTATGTAAATAATTGTAAAATTAACATTGCAGGTAAAGACAGTAGACGCTCAATTTTTACGAACTCGTATTGACCCATAAAAATGTTCGTAAAATACAAAAATAATGTTGCTAAGGTTTGATTTTATTATGAAATTACTTTTTCTTTATAAATAAAATATTAATAGAAAAAATTGTTTAGAATGTGTTATAAATACACATGCAATTCAAAAGTGATAATTAAAATCACTTTCATTTTATTAGTGGCGCAGCGAACACAATTGGTGCGCGGGTATTATTTTTGTTATGACACCAAACTCCAAAAAATAATATAGATTATAGGATAAACATTTTATGAGAGTATAAACCAAATAAAAGTAAAAATATATCAACAAAATAAATCTAAAATTTACAGATAATTGAAAAAAGCTGAGGTTGTATTTTTAAATTTGAGATGCAACAATTTTACTAGTATAGTGTTTGGAAATGTATCAGCGGAAATCGGACTTATAGTAATTTAGAATGAGATAAAAATGTGTTATAAATATATACTGCATGCATACCGCTTTCCTTTTGATGATGTAAATTGATTAATTGCTTGTTCATCGTCGATTATTCCAAAATTTTCTCATAATATATTTAAAAATGCTAAGACTCTTAGATTATCTTGATTACACCACTAAATAAGAATACTATTGTAAATTAGAGTTGCAACAAAAATAAGTAAATCTTTTACTAATAAAATCATATATGTTATTATTATTCGGTTGGTTAACTAATGAAAAATATGCTTTAATTTGTAGCGAAGTTTGTGAGGAAAGATTCTTTGTGTGGGCTTATGAGGTAATATTTCATGTTTAGAGTGGTTTCTGTGAAATCTGAGTATATGATATTGTATGAAATAAGGCTTTTATTGTGAATACTCATTTAATTCGTATAGAGTATTACGTTTTTACATGAATTTTCACTTATATTTTGTCTAACTATAAGCGTTATTTAATTTACACTTTCTTAATTTCATATAAACAGGTTTATCATAATGTATTCTTAAATGATATTTCTTTATATAGTCTTATGGTAAAATAATTTGAAGACAAGAAAAATATTACTTTTCTAATGATATTGGCAAAATGGTCACTCAGAAAGAAATGTATGTTGTGTTTGCTTTCATCAAGAATATTGTTTAAAATGGTTATAAATTGATAAGGATATTTTATATTATAACAGTGGGATAATATTATAAAAATTATACTAACGAATGCTTCTCATAATATCAAAATTATACTATTGAATACTAAAGAATTTGCGCGCGCGTTTCTTCGGAAAATATAAATTGAGTGTTACCTCAGAAGAAAGTATACTTTTCATACATAATATATATTCGAAATACAAATAATTGCTAATTTAGAAGGATTTATATTGCCATATTTATAACCATTTTTATGAAATTAATAAATCTTGTTTTTTATTGTAATCATACTTTATTTTTATAGTTGGAATCTTATTTTATTCTTAATATATGTAAATCCACACACACAACAGAAGTTTAATGTTTGTCAATATTCAAATTTTGATTTTTTGAAGTGTTTATAGACAGTTTAGTTTGTTGCAGATAAAGGTAAACATACCATTTGCAAAAGTTTACACATTGGAAAAAAATTTTGTAATAAAAAATTTGTTTTCCTTTGGAAAGGAACAAATTTTTATCACAGAAATTTCTAACGTATATAAAACATAAAATCTTTTGTTATACATTCCAGTTCATCATACATCTTATAATTGGAAAAAGGCTCATAAAATTATTCTTCATGCATATAAAAATAATCAAATAAATCTTTTTATATAAATAAAAAATGAAGTCTTATGCAAATAGTATCATGAGCTTACTTTGCTCAAAAAATTGTAAACACGGCAGTATTTATCTTTCTGATTTCGAAATTTTGTTTGTGTTAACATATGAAACATTTTGAAAAAAAATAATATATCATAATTTAAAATTCCACCACCACCTAATATTCCAACTTTTAATTCTTCATTTTCATTCTTCAAGAATGAGAATAAACATTGAACTCGAAAACTTTAGTGGGTGCAGTTTTACTTTCCTTTTGTTAGTATCTGTTGAAGTATAATTTGCGAAAGAAGGATTAATTTCAATCATCCGAAACATTTCTTTTATACCTGCAGTAAATGCATAAGCATGTTCTCTGCATCTTATTAGAATCAAGTAGAGATTATCATGAATTACTCCTTCTTTGCTTAGTAGGTTATTCTAAGAATTTCCATGAAACATTTTCACTCGATTTGAAAACTACAGGAAATTTCCTATGAGAAGGAATAAAAATATCGCAGAAATTATTAACATATATAAAACATAAAATCATTTGTTATACATTTCAGTTCATAATACTCTTATGATTGTAAAAAGGTACATAAAATATTTAAATAAATCTTTTTATATAAATGAAAAATGAAGACTAATACATATAGTACCGATGAGCTTACTTTACTGAAGAAATATGTGTAAACACGACAGTATTTCTCCTTTTGATTTCGTAACTTATTAATTTCGTGTAAAGATATAAAACATTTTGAAAAAAAATATACTATAAGCTAATATGTCCACATTAGTTTTAATTCTTGATTTTTTAATTAGTCATACTTCCAGTCTGAAAACAAACATTGAACTCGAGAAATTTAAGAGGGGCAATTTTATTACTGTTCCATAGAATATTTTGAAGTTTAATTTGCGAAGGAAGGATTAAACTTTGTCATCCGGAACATTTCTTTTATATCTGCAGTAATTGCATAAGCATATTTTTCTAAATCTTACTAGAATCAAGAAGAGATTATCATGAAGTACTCTTTCCTTGCTTAGTAGATTATTCAAAGAATTTCCACCAAGCATTGATTAGAAAACTTTCGGAAATTTAGTAGTTACACTTTGATGGGTGTACCACACCGTGATGCGGTAAGAAGTACCCGTTTTCCATGTTTGAATCTTCTTACAACTTTTCCAAACGTTTTAATAATTCCTACTCGCTTAGAAATTCTCAATAAAGTGTTTGCATAGAAAAATCGTGTTCTAAACGAATCCATAACTGGTATATTGTGTTTGATGCGATTGCCTTAACATATATTAGGAAGAATCAGATTTAAATGGCATTTCCACAATACATCAACCATTCGATTTTATCTATAATGAATTTTTGGGAAATATAATCTTTACAATACTTTAAGTCATCTTTGCAAGTTTAATTTATTTCTACTGTTTTGTTTAACGTTTCTACTTTTTTTAGCGTTTAGGAGTTTCATTAAAAATGTCTAAGTTTTTAATTAAAAAAACACTTTTTTGGAGTATTATAAGTAGGTTTGTCTGAAATAACACATGAAACAAGATAATCGAAACAACTTGATTGAAAGAACAAGATGTGTTCTTCCTTTCTTTAATCTTTATTTAATTATAAAGAGAACAATTCTGCACTTGAAAAAAAATGTCTATTTTTTGAGGGCTGGATCAACTAGTTTAACTTCACTTGGAATATTTAATCTTTCAGAAGGTCTGAAACTTTTTATTTTAGCAACGATAATAAATTCACTTTCCCATTGCGATTCTTTATTTTCATTCTATAAAAATGTTGAAACATTTTTCTTTATATTTACAGATGTATTAGACAGATACGTGTTTTGTTTCCTTTATATTTGCAGAGGAAACAAAACTTGAATCACTGGCAGAGTCAAGGTCACCTCTTAACGGTTTGAATCACTCCCCACCAGCACTCGCTGACGTGTATTAATGCTGTTTATTAACATGTTCTAATTTACAGGAAAATAAAGCTCGAGAATTTTCTGGCGTTTATGCATATCAATTGATTCGGAACTGTTAATTTGTTGATTTAGATTTTAATATTGAATAGCAAAGAATCCCTGCTTCCCACTTGAGATTTTCTCAAGAGGGTCACAAGATTCAGAAAGAAAAAACAGGGAGTCGGCCAGTGGACTGAAAAGAGGGTAGGAGACTCCTGGCGCTTAAGCAGCCACACATTATAATTTTCTACTATGTGATTATTTCTAAATTTGACTGTATTGTTTGTATCTTTTTATGTGGTGTTTTTGCTTAAACGAAACAATTAATTAGCTTAGAAACGCTTCTTATTTTGATACGCTACAGCGTAAAGTGTATGGATTCATTCTCTCGAATGTTGTGACTACTTGTCACTGGCGGTGTAGAATATTAATGAGGGAGTGTGACACGACCTAATTTCTTTTGACAAACGAAATAAAAACTTTTAGTGGTAAATCTAAATAACGAATGAAATTCACTTAAGCAATTTTTACAAAGCTGGTTTTTTTTTTTTAAACTTAATCTAACTTTTCAGATAATACCATTTCTTTAAATACATTACAATGATATAGCGCATGTGTTTTTGTTACACAACAAGCAATACACTCAATTTAGAAAATTTTTCAGCCTTAACAAGAAATATATCAATTTGACTGTATAAAATTTAGATGGAATGTTTGTTTGAATATTATTTAAAATTTTCCATCTCCTTTCTAAGAATTCGTGGAAATCATCAAATTCAGGTACATCATTGTCTTTCAACGTTATTCAAATTACTAGCGAGTGTCTCGATCTAATTTATCAAGTACAATATTTAACTACAAATCATTAGGTAATTATCTTTTAAAAAACTTAAGATTTTTAATGATCTAAGCCTTTTCAAAATGGTATCCTGTATGTTGCGTAAATCTTTTCCTTGTTCGTATTTTAAGGGATGGAGATTTAAAATGATTTTGATACGACAGGTAACAATCATTCTTTTGTTTTCATCACTCTGTTGTTGTTGTGTGCTAGTTAGGCTTGCATTATGGGTGCGATACTTTATTTTTCCAACTGAACCATACTTTGGTGTGGAGTCCGACATCCACAGAACATACATTTCATAGGTACCCATTTATACGGCAGACAACCATTTACAACATATTTATAAAAGGAAAGGACAAAGGCAGGATAGACAGAGGTAGAAAGTACACCCATGCCCGAACTGGGATTCGAACCCAGGACCTCCCTATCCATGTGACCACTAGACAGGGTTGGCGGCTAGTGTTGCTCTAAAGTTTTAAAGAGAGAAGAAAAATAATCTTCAGCAGAAGTTTAGGAATATCTGCCATTTTGCATTTCTATGACGATATTACTTAATTTCCTCAGCTGCCTATTGATGTCACCACGCTTCGATTTAACGGTGTAATGCCAGTCATCATTACGCAAGTTTCACGTTTACATCTAACCCTTTTTAATAATAGAAAAAAGAAGCCACTGGATGGTTATGTATTTTAAAAATAAAAAAATGGCTAATGATTTTCAGCTTTTTGATTGAGATGATTTAGCCTTTGCTTTTACGTATTCGTTTCATCAATTATAAATTTGCCATTTTGAAGAGATGTCTTGCTAGTAGCAGAGTATCAATAAGACCTAATAAAAATTTCCATTTTTCACTAGTAATTGTCTGTTTCTAATAAGATATATTCATAGCAATTTAGCCTGAGTCTAACTTCAAGTTTTAAACTTCAATTAGAGTCCAAACAATTCTGTTTTAAAAAACCTTATTATAAACATTTATCCTATTCATTTTATAAATTGCTTTTTTTCAAAACTAAGAAAAAATGTCCGATTTTTTATAAGTAAGTTTAAATTTTCATGAAATTTTACTGATCAAATAACTTTAATTGTTCTTCTTTTTAAGAATTCTGGAAAATTATTTCAAGAAATTCAAGCGTAAGAAACATTGTCTGAATTTTATTGATTACTAATAATCTTACTATTCTTTTAAACATCATATAAATTATCCTCAACTTTGATGAGAGTGTTTTTAGCCTGATGTAAAATATATTTGTATTTGTGAGATTTTAGAATTAGGCTGCCAATATAACAAAACTTAACGGTGGATATGTTTTGTTGGATGAAAATACGTTTTGGAGATTGCAAAAGTTTTTTAAGTTCAAAAAATTTAAAGCTTCTTAATGTTAATGTACTTGAACGTTATTATAGACCTCCTTAATGATATAAGATATCTTATTTACTTTACCAGAAATTTGTTTGTCGATGTCACAGGATTATTTATCGTAAAGATTCTTAGTTGAGGAGAAACTTCTGCCTTGCAAAATATTGCAATAAACTTTATAGCTTCATGCATCAGCATGGAACATCTTTCTTTCTGCAGTTTTAACAAGACAATAAGCGCTTAAAGAAAAACAGTCCTTTTTTCTTGGCTAGAGAGATGGGACTGTTGTTTATAATGAGAACAGAATTTTATCTTTACCGTATCCATTTTCGAAATGAGTAAACTAAATTTTGATATTTTCACCAGTTTTAAAATCAATCATATTTATATATATTTAACTTCATATTAGGTTAATTTCAATATCAAAATAAAAAGCTGATATTAATGAAAACGTATTATGACATTGTGTTGTTGAAATACGTAGTTAAAGAATTCAAGTACACATATATTCTTCTCAAGGTGTATTCTTTGTGAACTTCATTTTGTCCTGTTGTCTGAATTTGAGTTAAATATTGCGTTTCGTGTTTAATTTTAACAAATTCTTTATCACCCGAAGGAACTTATCACGTAAATATGATATGTACAGAACAGAGCAAAGAGAAATTGCTATAATTTTGTTATAGCAATTTCTCTTTGCAAAAAAAGAAAATTTTGTATGAAGTCAAGAGATGAAATGTTTAGAAAAATTTTGTACGCATTTAATTAAACGGAATGCACAGAGTGCAACTAGGGGTGCATAATAGCTCGTTTTTATTGTTTTGCTGCCATACACAATTCAGAAATTTTTGAAAATAGAGTCTCCTAAATATCTGTAATTGTCATGCAATACAGCATGACACACAAAGAGCATACATAGAATTTTCGCAATTAATCGAATGCCTAATAGTTATTTTTATATGGATAGAAAACTGCTCAATTAAAATTTTCATTTTTCTTAAAATCCTCAATGGGGCTTCTATAATCTTTTCCTTGTTCGTACTTTAAGGGATGGAGATTTAAAATATTTTGATGCGACAGATAACAATCATTCTTTTGTTTTCATCGCGTTGCTCTGTTGTTGTTGTGTGCTAGTTAGGCTTGCATCATGGGTGGGATGCTTTATTTTTCCAACTGAACCATACTTTGGTGTGGAACCCGACATCCTCAGAACATACATAGGTACCCATTTATACGGCAGACAAACATTTACAACATATTTATAAAAGGAAAGGAAAAAGGCAGGATAGACAGAGGTGGAAAGTACACCCATGCTCGAACTGAGATTCGAGCCCGGGACCTCCCAATCAATGTGACCACCAGATAGGGTTGGCGGCTAGTGTTGCTCCAAAGTTTTAAAGAGAGAAGAAAAGTAATCGTCAGCAGAAGTTTAGGAATATCTGTCATTTTCCCTTTCTATGACGACATTATTTAATTTCCTCAGCTGCCTATTGATGCCACCTTCGATTTAACGGTGTAATGCCAGTCATCATCTTTGCGATCTGAATTTATTTCATTTTGAATTCATTCATAATACATAAAATTATTTATTCCACTGGATCCGGTTCACCTCTTAACCGTTGATTGCTAACAATTTAAGCGTTTTTTGTGATGGCAAGGAATACATTTACTTAAGTATGCAGTGCAATCAGTGGAAGTAAATGATTTTTCTTGAAGGCAACTTCTATTCATTTCTCAAAATATAAAAAAATTTAACAAATATGGATGATTGAAATAGCTCCTTTTAGAAGCAAAATATACAATAAAACCATAGTATATAAATGTTTTTGTTTACGATATCAAGTGTTCAAAATATTATTAATAGGAAAAGCAGTAAATGTGTCTGTGAAAGCTTGTCAATCAATCGGTTAAAAAGAACGGCTAGCCAGTTTGTACAAATAATCATGTACTTTTAATTTATATTTTTATGAATGGTAAGAATTCTTTAATTATATTTTGGTTTTTACTTCGGCTAAATGAGAGTACCGCCATCTTAGATGAGAATGTTTCACGTTTTACACCTAACCATTTTTAATTATAGAATAAAGACGGCACTGGATGTGGTTATGTATTTTAAAAATAAAAAAGTGGCTATTCATATTCAGCTTTTTCATGAAGTGATTAAGGGTTTGCTTTTACGTATTCGTCTCGTCTCTCAATTATAAATTTGCCATTTTGAAGAGATGCCTTGCTAGTAACAGATTATAAACAAGACCTTATAAAAATTTCCATTTGGTAAGTTAACTGGTTATCACAGATTAGTTATTTTAAATGTAATCAGTACTTAAACAATTGCCGTTTGTACCAAACAGAGTTTTTGCCTACCAGAAATTAAATAACATTAATAAATTCTCTTATGAAGTTTTCAAAATTTATAAAACGGAGAGCTATAATTTTATTAAGTATATCATGAAATATTATATTAAAGTAAATAACGTTGTGATTGAAGTTCTTGCCACATGTAAATGACCGTACATTAAAATATATCATTAATTAATAAACATTAAATATGAATAAAAGTTTATTGCTTCTTTATTTATCTGTTCCAAAACGGATATTTTATCGATTTTCTTATACAGCTTTTGAATTCTGACTGAGGCAGAGGTTGAATACATTTACATTTTTTATATATCTCTTCAGTGTATTTTGATTCAGATGTCATCAGAAATGTGAATGCATACGAATGCTTTGCGTAATTCAAATATATCTAAATCCTATTGCTAAATGCATTATTGTATTTGCATCGATCTGACAATCCAAATCCAGTAAAAACGCTCACATTTACTAATCCCATAGGAAACAGAAAGGGAGGAATAGTACCAATTTGATGGCTTGACTCAGTTCAAAAGGACTTTATTTTTATAATAAAAAGGGAAATTGCCGAGGATAGAATCAGTTGGCAACGACTATTAAGGGAGGCCTTGGTCTGCAACGGTTTGGTTTGTTTGTCGCTCAATGATCATTTTTTGCACACGAGGGCTAATTAGACCGGGACCTACGGCTTAAAGTGGATTCCGAACCACTACAAACATCTATGCCCAAGGTGGGATTCGAACCCACGAACTGTTGAACCGAAGGCAAGAGCGCTAACCATTCGGCTGCCAGCTCGGCTCCTTGCCCTGTAACAGATTGTAGTACCCTGGAAGAAGAAGAAATGCATTGTTAGGACATTCGTCTTTCACAGTTCGGTTCTAATGTGCCCTTAACACTTATTAATAATTAAAATATTCTAATTATCATTCAGAGCCGCCATATGGGGGTGGCAAAACTGTTCACCACACAAGTGCTCCTAGGTCCGGGGGAGACATCAAAATTTATAATATTAATAGATTTTTTTTTAAATTTAAATGTTGCTTAAATGAAAGTTGTTAATTAAAAGTTTGCAATTTTGCATGTTTTATATTTTCTAAACAATAAAATGAGATTTTATTTTTATTAATATATTAATTTATATTTTTGTTTTCGTTTCCGCGGGTTGTTTTCATTTGTGAAAACAAAATTTCATTGCCGATAAGAACAATGACAGCCCATTCCGTGTAGAGTTCGCGCTACCACAAGAAACATGCTAAAGAATCTAAGAATTTATAACATGTAACAACAGGAATTTGGAATGTTTTATATCAGCATATATTTTTTTATGTGCTGAGAACTGTTGCAGCTCAACATCGTTGTTTAATTTGCTTTTTGTTACAATGATAAAACACGTTCATTTTTTTAAGTGGCTACCAAAAGTCGACATTCAAAATTAATATATTCTCAAATTAAATATATTTTCATCACTTTAAGGGCACGTGTATTTTGCTATTTTTTATTTTCTATTTTTTCTTAGTTTTATTGTTTTATAGTATTCTTTTTTGGTAATTTTGCATGTTGTAAGACAACTAAGCCATGATCCTGATCGACACTCTCAAGTGTATATTATTTCTAAAAAACAATATTACGATTACTACATGCAAATTTATTCAATTTTTTTTTTTAGATTTAGTTACACTTTTAAAGAAAAACTACAGTCAGATACCTGACAATCGGTTATTGAACGGCATTTATTTAATTAATATTTAACCCGGAATAAGAACAAGGAAACCAATAAAAAGAAAGAAAATTGAAGAATTTTTTTTAGGATTTAAGTCTGTCAACGACACTACTGGATAGGGTCTGTATGAATTCATAAATGGACATTTAGATTCGTTAGAATAAGTTTATCGGATTTACGAGGCCAATATTATGATAAGGGTGAAACTATGAGAGGAAAGCACTAAGGATTGGAACCAAAAATTATTGAAAATAAATTGAGGCACTCTATATCACCGGTTCTCCCCATTCCCTAAATTTAGTTTACTTGTTGCTTATCCTCCAATTGTCTGACGAAGTTAAACAAGGACTATAAAAGGACTGACCCTGAGGAAATCGAGGACCAGAAGGGAGGATGACTAAATGTCTTCTGTGGGGACTCCCAAACAGTCCAGCATGTGTTGAGGAGTTACATTGAGGAGTTAGTTTGCTCGGTTTTACATTTAGAACAGACCTCAAAAAATTTTCTTGCCTTTGAGATACGAGAGACCATTTATGTGGCCAGTTGCTAATCTTGAAATAAGGATATAAGGGGTTCTGTCACAATTTAGGGTGTATAAAGACCCAGGCTCATTGCCCGCGTACCAGTGATGACAGGGAGGAATTTCCCACCTCTTTAAACTTTCAGAATTAAAGCTAGATTGATGTTCTAAAAAGGTGAGTGTTGAAGAGGAAGGATTATCATAGGGACAGCCATCCCTGGCCAATCGATCCGCTTGCTCATTACCGTATATGCTTACATGAAAAGGAATCCATTGAAAATATACTTCATGGAACTCTGAAAGGCGTTTAAGTTTAAGAAGGATAGATATACTGGTTTAATCACCAATTTCAATTCAGTTTTGTAGGTGCTGAAGAGAGCTTCGACTGTCCGAGAGGATACAGAGATCTCTAAAATCAATTTCATTAAAAATAGCTTTAAGACATATATGTACTAGTAAATGATGCAGCTAAATTTTCCATTGCTAAAGTTAATTTCTTCGGAGTAACGAAGGAGTTTTACAACTACTTTTGTTCATTCGTTAAACGTTGGTCTATTTTGCAAAAGTATGTTGAAAATCTCACTTTCAAGCCACTCTTTCAACACCTAATGGAAAAGTTGAATGCAGGCTTTTAAACCTTTTAAAAATCTATTTTAAAGGAATTCTGAGAGCGTTAATAAATATTCAAGAAGATCAAACAAGAGACATGGAATCAAGAACTCCAGCAAAAAATTTAATTTGAAAGTTTTCATCATATAAATTCATTTGTTCCATTAACATCTGCCACGCTATTTTAAATTTAGCAAAAATAGTAAATAAATGAATGCAAAATTCTAAATGAGATTTACAAATCATGACTGACAATTTAGAAAATCTTATACCAGAACTAAATAATTGTTGATCAGATGAAGTGTATTAAAATGCAATTGTCAATGCAAGTATCGTTGCTGATGATTTGAGGATGGATACAATTTTCCACAAAGTCGAAACAGGTTTAAAAAAAATTATTTTAAAATGATGAAACGGACTAACCAATAAAAAATCCAAGATAAAAATTTAAGGTTGAGTTTTACAATATAATAGTATACACTGTTATTTCTTCACTAATGAAAAGATTCAGTCAACTGAAAAAACATTGCAATTACTTCAAGGTTGTACATAATATACCTAATATAAAAAATTGGAGTAAGAGTAAAATTTTAAAACATTGTAAATAATGAGAACAAAAATGATAGGTTACTAAAAATGTTAATGAGAAGGACATTGGTGGATTAAATTTTTTCGAAGAACTAAAATATTTGCGATGTTTTACGAAATAAGATATCTCACTTATTCATGTTTTAAATTATATTTATTAAAACATTCTTAATACATTTCCAAATATTAATATAGCTTTACGGATCTCCTTAACGCTACCAGTTTCTATGTCTACAGGTAAACGAAGTTTTTCAAAACTCAAAATTATATAAAAAAAAAAATAAAAAAAAAAATAAATACGATCTACCATGGGGCAGGAGAGATAGTCGGACTTATCAGTTATATCCATAGAGAGCGTAATTTTGGATATATTAAATAGAAAGCAATTGATATCAGCGTTTGTAGCTGCTAAAACTAGAAAAATCAATATTTGAATAAATTTCCTAATTTTTGTATTTTACTGAAAAAATATTTTATCAATGTTTTGTTTTTAAAATTGATAAAATAATAAAAAAAACAATAAGACAAGCGTGTTAATTTTGAATACTATAAAGGATTGTTTTAGATATAATTTGCAGCTTTTTAGAAGAGTGCAACAGAACTGAGAACGTAAAGGGGTGACAAATTTCAATTTGAACAAGGGCGTTTAATACCCACGTATCATTGACAAATGCTGGCATTGATGTTTAAACAGTGCAGAGTCGAAGTCGGTGTTAGCAAGAAACTTTTTTGAAAAACCTGTATTTCACATTTTAATGTACAAATAATGGGAGTGAAATTAATCTCTAACTAGATTTTAGTGTAATGCTAGCTGATATATAGCTTAAAATACAGTGAAGTAGCATGAAGTAAACAAATGAATGCTGCCCTTAATCATTTTGCTTATTGTTCATTTATGTCTTTTTTTTTTGGTACTATGAATCGGAAAACTTGTTTTCAATTTTAATTAGGTGAAAAGAAATATATAGCGCAACCCTTCTCAATAGCTTTTTCTGTTGGAAGTAACTTTCGATCTCCAAAATTTTGTGAAAATTAAGAATATGAATTTCTTAAAGAAAACGTCAGTTCACTTAAAAATGTCCGGCATTTGTTTAAACAACAGAAATCCAGTAGTTTGCACTAAAACTAAAATGGATAGAATTATATTTATACGTGAATGCTGTACAAATCTTCACTATCTTTTTTTATTTTCCATGAAATATCAATTCAAATCCATCGACATTTTATTGTATAATTAAATGTAGTAAATATTACAAAACATAAATATTTTTATCATTAGAAAGCATAAATTACTTAATCATTGTATCTAATTCCAGATAGCATCCGTTAGTGAGAAAATATTTTAAAATTCTATTTTCCTTTAAGATTTTTGAAAATGCTGTAAATATCATTTGCAAAATACAGCCTTTGTATTATACTACTTATATAAAACATTTGCGCAACTACCAAAATTTTCTTCAAAATTAATTATTAAAATTATCAATTTTAAAGTTTGTAGGAAGAAAATATTTCATATTTATATGTACTTGAACCGTTATTTTCTACAATATTACGCAAGAAAATTTGTAACTGTGATCAACTAACCACAAACAAGTATTTTGGTTAACATATTGATAACATAGCTGCAGAAAAGGTGATAATTTATTTAAGCTGATGTACTAGAAAAAACAAATAACCTTATAAATCATATTAAATATTGGAAATATTTTAAAGTTATATTCCTTAAAATGCTATAACATTTAAATATTAATGTTCTGTGTACGAATGTCGTATAAAAATTGATATTTATTACTAATTCCCATCTATACATGTTGTTGTAATTAAATAAAAGGTTTTTAAAGTGGCATATGTAATTTATATACAAATGTGAAACATTCTGGTAAACATTATGTACGAAATAAAACTGTGTTATTTGCAACAGGTCAAATCCTTGCGATAAGGTAAATCATGCATCTTGTTTTATTGTAATTTCTGTAAATTATCAAGCATGAAATTCTTCTTCTTCTTCTTAGAATTGGGTTTGTATGTCATTGGGCACCTCTGCTTTTATCAGCATTTTGTACCATTAACTCCAAACCCAATGTTTCTTAGTTCCAGTTGCTTTGGTCACCCACTTTATTAATAAAGTCCGATAACCTTTTAATGGAGTCTAGGTGTAACTCTCTATTATAGATGATGCCTAAAGAAGTTAATCTAAAGAGGACAAGAGCCTCGCATTTGTAAATGATATGCTCTGCCGTTTCCACTTGCATATGACATTTCCAGCAGATAGGGTCTTGCTGAAACAGTCCCATCTGGTCAGAAAGTCAATCATGCGAGGGATAGCTTCCTGACTTTCACCAGAAGAAGATGGTTTGGAGGTCATTTCTACCTCAAGTGAAGGATTCATTGCTGCCCCTTTACAAGATTGCCTCTGAGTTCCCTTGTCTTTTTCAGTAAGGTCTACTTCAGAGGCTTCACCTGCAAATGCAGGAAGGTTTGTTATTTCTTGTGTCTTTTCAGCCACAAGATAACAAATAAAAGCTCAGGTAATTTAAGTCCACCCAGCATTGCCTGAGTTACTGGGCAAGGCAAATTACTCTAGAAGTTCGCCAGGCAACTAGAGGCTCCGTTAAGACACCAATACCGCGGTGCCAATTAGCCCTAGGCACGGATCGCATAACACCAGGGTTTACGGGAGCTGGTTCGCGGCCTCTGATTCTATATTCAAGGCTATCCTGTCATTCCTACAGGACATTCGGCGATCCACCACCTGCCGACGCGCCTGGTGGCTGCTCAAGCCCCAGGAAGGTACGCGTACCCCCTGGTTCCAGGAAGCATGAAATTGGTCTTCTATTTCTTTTTATATTGGTTTCTTATAAGCTACAAAAACCCTTTAAAATATTTTAAATATGTTGTGTTGTAGCTTGTCCCTCCTGGTTGACAGAAACATCAAACCAAATCCATGAGTCCGAACGGCTTCAAAAATGGAGTACTGCCTCAGGGCTCGAGAATAGCTGAATGCTTGACATATAAAATTTGAAAATCCTCATGAGAGTTATTTTTAATAAAACACAGAGATTTTGTAACGTAAAGTGTATTTTAGTTGGTAGCAATTTTAATGATGAATACTGTTTGAATGGGAACATTTGGGAGTTGGTAAATTTTCTAGAGTTGTGGTGTCTGAGAAGTCAACAGTTATGACATTTAAATGTGTTACTTATGACACTTGGACAAACCAAGCTCTCTATTCTTTGGCAATGCGAATTTAAGTCAATAGGAAATACCTTCGTTTTAATCAGAGCACCAAGAAGGTGAAAGTACGTCTTTTCTCTTTAAATCCTCCGATAGATGGCACCACCAGATGATCCACTCCCTCAATTTTGACATTGACCGGAACTGGGAGGAAATTTTCTCCAGGTTTGGTTTGTTTGATTTGGTTTGTTTGTCGCTCAACGGTCATTTTTTGCACACGAGGGCTAATTAGACCGGGACTTACGGCTTAAAGTGGATTCCGAACCACTACAAACATCTATGCCCAAGGTGGGATTCGAATCCACGAACTGTTGAACCGAAGGCAAGAGCGCTAACCATTCGGCTGCCAGCTCGGCGAAATTTTCTCCAGACCACTCTACCCATGATAACTCTTCAATGACAGATCATAGGACTTTTGATTCCACAGATTTAACGAGCAGGTATATCACATGTACTCAGAGGGTCTTTGACGGCATTGGGAATAGATAACCTACCCATTAGACTACCACGGCCCAAAATGTGCAAATTATGAATAAAAAAGCTAAAAATTTTTTAAAAGAGCTTAAAATGAGTTATTTTTTAGTCATGAAAAGTTATTCTCAGTCATAGTTAATAAGCTGGAACTATCTGTTGAAGAAGTTGCTAGCATCAATTTTTAATTATAAAATTCGAATGTCATGCTTGCGAGAAAATGCTGATAGCTTTTTAGTTTTCATCACAATTTTCATTCCCTTAAGTTTTTATCCATATTGTAGGTTGATTCTACAGTGGAAATTCGATAAAACTATAAAATTTTATAATCGTATCCACAAACATATCATTCTTAATAGGTTAACACTGTCAATGAAATTTATAACCTAATTGAGAGCACATAGCAGCCAGTTCTTGGGTAGAAGGCCGTGCAGTTAATTAAACGGAATATACATTGCGTAAGAAATTTCACAAAAAATTATATACTTGAGATCTATATTTGTGTGATGGGTAAAAATATTTCATTATAAAGTTTCATTTTTAAAGTCATTAATTCACAAAATTACAAAAAAGAAATTTTTAGAGGGTATAGTTAAAAAAAAAATATGAAATATGTGTAGATCATTAGAAATGCATAAATCAAAGTAATACTTAGATTCAATTCTAGTAAACAAGTTTACACATAAAATTAAACAAAAATGTTTTATTTTCCTAACTGCATTAAATCTCCAAAATGTTTAAAGTAAACAAATATGAATGTTTATACACGTTTTTTAAAGAATGTTGTACAACTATAAACAGTAATATACACAGTAACAATGTTTTCAGAAAAAAATTAAATGCTTAAAATTTAAATTTATGTGAATAGGAAAAATATTTCTAATCTAAATTGATGAAATAAATTTTTGGAAAAGAACTCCATACAATTTGTTAAGAAGAATGTACAGTGAAACCAAAAAGTTTAACTGATCTTGTCTAATATATATTCATGCAGTGTTAATTTTTTTTTTAATTTCTAGGAATACATCATGAAATCAGTTAAAGAAAAGGACCTTGCAAAATCTTCACAAATAATTAATTACTTGAATTTTTTCTTTTATGTGAATTAATAAAAATATTTTATTCAAATTTTTAATTTTCATAAAATTATTAAAAATTAACGAAATAGTATTGCATCGTTAGATGATATTGTTAAACATTGGAAATTGGGAATACTGTGTTCATAAGAAATATATCTAAATAAACTAAATTAACCTTTATATTTAATTCCAGATAACTTCTTTTAACAGTGAAAGAAAGTTGAAAGGTCAATATGCTTTTTTTTTTCTTCTACCATTGCATTTTGAAATTTTAATAGAATTGGGACAAATAAAAGGTTTTTATTTCTTTTGAATAGTAAAAAATATTAAATACTCACAAAAATAAATAATGTGAAATATCATTTGAATAAAATTTTTGAAATACTTAAAAGAAAATTAAATACAAGTGCAAAAAAGGGGAGCAAACACTTATTTTAATTTTATAATTACTAGAGCATAATATTAAAGTGCAAAAATATTTCTACTCATTTTTCATAATGTTATAAATTAAAAAGGAATTTATGGTCATATGAAATCATTTTTCTCATGGAAAGGAACAGATATAACACAAATTAATTTATTAAATTGGTTTGCTGCATTTTGCATATAATTATGTGATGGGCAATTGAGTGTTTATTTTTCTGTTTCTTCCATTGGAAAATAACGATTTGTCCTACTGATTAAATATCTTAGCATTAGAAGTGCATAAATAATGTCTCGTGTAAAATTTTCTTCCTGGAAATTATCCACTACATTTTACTGAATGATATGCTCAATATTCGTCACAAATCATTTAAAGGCTTTTCATATAGAACCTTGCAATCCGTTTTATTGGAAAAAAATCCATAAGAAAAAGTAATAAAGTAATTATTCGAACGACCGATTTAATGAAAAATATCTCATGAATATCTGAAAAATATCTAATAGAAATGCATGAATAATCTCTCGTGTAAAATTTTCTCCCTGGAAATTATTCACTACATATTAATGAATAATATTCTGAATACTCGTCAAAAATAATTTAAAGGCTTTTAATTTGGAACCTTACAATCCGTTTTATTCAAACAAAATTCCGTAAGAAAAAATGAAGTTATTTTAATTATTCGAAAAGTTGATTTAATGAAAAATATCTGATGGATATCTGAAAATTATCTGATAGAAATAAATGAATAATCTCTCGTGTAAAATTTTCTTCCTGGAAATTATTCACTACATACTACTGATCGATATGCTCAACACTCGTCACAAATCATTTAAAAACTTTTAATTCAGAACCTTACAATCCGTTTTATAAAAAAAAATCCATAAGAAAAAAATGTTATTCGAAAAATCGATTTAATGAAAAATATCTGATAGAAATGTATGAATAATGTCTCATGTAAAATTTTCCTGGAAATTATCCACTACATATTACTGAACGACACGCTCAACACTCTTCACAAATCACTTAAAGGCTTTTAATTTTGAACTTTGAAATCTATTTTGTTCAAAAGAAAACTTCAATAAGGAAAATAAATGAAGTTATTTTAAATATCTGAAAGAGATCGATTGAATGAGAAAAATATCTGATGGGCAGTTTTTATACATTTTTATTGGCCTTCGTTAAAGCTTAGTTCTGAGCAACTAAAAGCGAATGAATTTCCTTCAAATTCAGTTAAAAATACAGTTCTATCTAAATCATCATGTTTTTGAATCGATGTTCATAATTTATTATGCCCATTTATTAATGTGTATTACGCAATTGAAAATGTATACCACTGTATAGTTCTCCTCAGAATATAGTACAGATTTAACATAAAATTTTTATATTAACTTATTTAAGTCCGAGCAAAGCCTTTTTTTATCTATTCGTGTCATAATTATAAAATAAATAAAAACTAACTTAGATTGGATAACAACTATGACTCGAAGAATATTTATTATGATAAACGTTAGATTTCTTTTATTCTTCTTAAACCTGTGAAAATGAGTGGAAAATGTTAATTATGCATACGAAATAATTAATATCAACTTCAGTGATACTTGATTACGTCTATTATTCATTGCTTGTATAGAGAATATTTAATTTATTCCATTATGGGAAATTTGTAAAACATTATGGGAAAATTGTTTGATCAGAATTTTGTAAATTTATCACAGGCATTTGAAAGAGTTTATTTTTGATCGCATTTAATTACAAAGTGCACGAGTAAAAAAAATATTTATACCAGTTCTTAAAATAAAACATATTATATATAGATTTTAATGGTTTTTAAGGAGCCGAGTATGCATATGTAGACGTGAATGTGATATCGTGGAATATTGCTTTTTGGCAATGTTCCATAGCTATACGTATATTAGTAAGTAAATGGAAAAATTGTTACTTTCTTTGCACACGAACTTTTCAGTAAACTTTTTCAAGTGCCCCAAATTGGTTCTAAAGTTAAAACCCCATATTGTGAAATTTGGCGTTGGTTATTAACAGGACCGTTCATTGATAACTTTTTCTGTTCTTGTTTATTGTGAAGAATATACCTTTTAAGTGGGGGTATGCAACGCAATCAGTACAAGTAAAATCATTTTGTGGATCGCACCTTCTATTTATTGCTTAAAATATCAAAAGATACAAATATGAACGATGGAAATAGAATAGTGTTTTTGAAAACTTAAGTGTGCAAAACGTGAAATAAAGTATAGAATAATCCCAAAATACATAATAGTTCATGTTTAAGAAAAATGTAATGAATTATTCAAAATAAATTTAATAAGAAATATTAAATACCTGCAAAAGAACAGAGGGTATTAACACATTTTTAGAACGATTTTGGGGCAGTTTAATTAATATTTAAAATGTAAAGACTATTTTTTTAAATGCTTGATCTGATAGCCTTTTTTCTGGACTGTCTGCATCGTGATTTCCATTATAGAAGAGCTTTTCGTAAAATTTCCAGGGGTATTAATTTCCATTCCTCTTCCACTACTTTCCACAGTCCATCCATTGTGGTGGGTTTGCATAGAAAGAGCTCTTTTTAAGAGACCAAAGGCACAATAGTCTATAGTTGAAATGTCAGGGGACTTCACAGGAATATGTTGAAAAGGTATACATGCAATACCTGTATTAGTCTTCATTTTTTCAAGGAATGCAGTGGTAGTTTTCAAAGTATCACTTGTAGCTTTATCTTGTTGATGTTTCACTCTTTGAAAGTCTTTGGGATAAAGAAGTGGAATTTCTTCTGTAAATATTGGACGTAAAACCTTTTTTCCTGATAGTATGATGAGTTGATTTTAACATTTTTTCTACTCTTTTTATTTTTAATTTCCCATTGTAGGAGCAACCTGCAACACACACTATCATAACCCCTTACTGAAACTTTCTTTACATTGACGGAACCAGGTTTGTACATTTTTTTTCCTCGTTTTCTGTAAGTAAATAGATCTTTTTCAACTGCACTCATTTAGAAAATCCCATGCTTCATCAAGGGTCACAATGTATTTCCATTTATCTCCAGCTAAATGATTTTCATACAGGATTCTACAAAATGTTTTGCGTTGAGCCACATGCCTTGGCAAAAGCTGGTGAATATTATATTTTTTAGCTTTTTTAAGTTGTAAATCTTGATTTATTATTTTATTTATTGTTGCAACAGATGTATCTGAAGACTTTGAAATTGTGATTTCTGTGTTGGTAGATTTTCTCTTGTTACCAGGGATTTCACTTTAGAAATATTTGAAACTGTACGTACTTTTTTCGGACGTTCGTTTGGAGTCTTCTTTCCATGTAGAAGTAATGATTGACGGTTTTTACCTGTCCGATTAATAATGTTGCTTATTTTGCACTTAGAAATTTTAATACCATGCATTTCACAACGTTTTTGTGAATCCTGGAATAAGAATATTTCTCTTCAGAAAGCGCAAAAACATATAATTTAATCCACAGCTTGTTTACATGCGACATTTTGAAAGAAGAATAAATTTAAAAGTAGCAGACGATATGAAAAACATTTTTGTTGTAAACCATTCACATTTTTAAAATTCTTAATCGAAATCGTTCTAAAAACGTGTTAATACCCTCTATATGTCAACTGTAAAAGCATGACATTCATTCAGTTAAATAAAATGTTTAAATGAATGCACGCAAATATTCCTCTACTTGCTTGGGAAATTGCATATTTTTTCATAGAATGGAAAGGTAAGCCATTGCGTTTGATTTGCAATCAGTTGCTGTTTGAAAGGAGTTTAACTAGAAGAGACACTATGATACGAATCATAAATCAAAATTCGATTGTTACATTGAAAAAATAAGAATGGACACATTGTCTTCTTTAAAATATAAACTTCAAGGTCAACAATCAATGTTTACTAAAGCTAATACTGAGAAAGAAGGTGTCGTGAAATCAAGTTTTATCATAGCATTAGAAACTGCGAAGAGATGAAAACTTTTCACTGATGGCGATTTTATTAAAGAATGTTTGTTGAAAGTTGCCGGTGTTTTATTTCCATTTCAAAAGACAATAATTCAAAATATTTCTTTGTCAAGAAACACTGTTGCTTCAAGAATAAATGATTTATCTCAAAATTTGGTTCTTCAACTAAAGGAGAAAATTAAGGAATTTTCAAACTTTTCACTGGCTGTTGACGAGAGCCCTGATACTATTGATACTGCTCAACTTGCTGTTTTTGTACGAGGCATTAACTGTAACTTTGAAATAACTGAAGAACTATTAAAGTGTTTTCCATTAACAGGTACTGCAACAGCAAAAACGATATTTATTCTGCAATTGAGCATTTAATTATTGAATATGAACTCGACTGGAATATACTTAGCAGCACAACAACTGATGGTGCTCCTGCAATGGCTAATAAACATTCGGGCGTTGTAACTAAATTAAAAAAGAAAACATCAGGGAATTTTGTGGAATTTCATTGTATAATTCATCAAGAATCATTTACATCCAAACATTTAAAAATGGACCTTATCCTGCAACATATAATTAAAATAGTAAATTTATAAGGAGCAGACGACTAAATCACCGACAGTTCAGGCAGTCTTTACAAGATTTGGTCGAAAAGTTTTCTGATCTCCCTTATTTCACCAAAGTTCGTTGGCTCAGTTGAGGAGTAGTTTTAGAAATATTTTTTGCATTACGTGACTCTATTTAAGCGTTCATGTTAGAGGAAAAATTAATCCCAATTGATTATGACAATGACTGGTGGTTTGATAGTGCTTTTTTGGTAAATATGAATAAACTCAAGTGTTCTAAATCTAAAGTTACAGGTTAAAAATCTGATTGTCATTCAAATGTATTCATGTATTCAAGCATTTGAAACAAAGTTGAGACTGTGGGAAAATCAGATAAGACATTAAACTTTGGATCACTTCCCTCACTAAAAATCATTTGGTATTGTGAACCGAAAAAATTGGATCAATATTCTCATCTTCTTCAAATTTTGTCTATAGTCCATATGTTAATGGCTTGATTCAATGAAAAAGGGATTCTTAAACCAATGCTTTGGTCGTTATGTAAGAAATCATTTTATTAACCAAACGAATTTCAACAATATTCTCAGACATTAGATGGTGAACTTCGCCTTGTTTGCTGCCACTCGAAGAATGTGATTGTAATGCAAGCAGGAAATTTGTAGACAAGTTGGACTTATGACGTCGTCTCAATATGATGTAACGTAGGTGAAACGTTATCTGACGTCATGGATATTTCAAACCAATGAGAATTGTAATAAAGCAGCGTGGTCATGATCTACTGGATTGAAGAAACAACCACTTAATTGTTAACAAAATAGGCATTGAGTGGTTAAGTGTTTTTGTTGGTTTTTCCCTTTAAAAATATGAATTTGACTGAGTGGTTTAATTTTTCTTACTGTTTTTGTTGCTTTTTTCCATATGCGATCGGCACACTGAAGAAATTACTTAAATAAATAGCAATGTATGAGTATGTTTTGGAAAAGTGTTCACTTATTTAGAGTAACTTCTATTCGTTGTTGTACTGACTCACCGGTTCTACACTCATCAAAAACTATTTGATATGTGTCTTCAATTTTAAAACCCTTCTATCCGGTTTATTAAAATGAAAATTTTTCAAGAAAATAATTAAATTTTTTTGATTATCCGAATGAAATTCATGATAAAATAGCAATAAAGTACGTGACGAATAATTCAGTTTGCAACTATAGGGACATATAATACATTTAATTTGAAATATTCTTTCAAGGCAACGGTTGAATTCCAACAACTAACATTACCTTCAATGATTTTTTCTTTCTAACTCAGGGATAAATATCAATTTCTCTGGTTTCCTTCTCGGGAAATGCTTGGGAAACTGATCTTTTGTCCCTAACATTTCAATTAGGATCACATACATATATTTATAATGTTCCAATCAATTTATTTTTACATTTTAACCCATACTGTATCGAATTTCTTGCATAAAAATGATGTGAGGTAGGATTATATTTAAAGCATAAGCTTCATTTTAAAATGAAGTAAAACTTTCACTGCCTCACAATAGGTAATAAAAAGGTAAAAACTAAATTTATACACTGCCAGACATTGAAAATGCAACCTCAAGGAGTTACCAGAAAGTGACGAATCTCGGCAAACAGAGTAAAAAAAAACAACGAACAATAAGTGATCTGTCTTTCAAAATGAAAGGAAAATTGCAGAGCGAAGGAACAGGGTCGAGTAACTAGAGGGCTGTAGGACCACCGTGGACGGTGATAGACCAAACAACAAATCTAGATATAGAATCAATGAGAGTGTGGATGACGTCCTGATGAATTGTTCGCCATTCTTTTTATCAATTCTTTGCCAAAGTGCATCTTATTGTGGTGGTAGTGTCAGGGTCTTCAAATTGCATTCAATCATATCCTAAACTTGCTCAATTAGGGAACGAGCTAAAGAGCACGGTAGTCCGGGTAGCAGCTGTACACCTTGCAGGGCATATTGACTGATCCATGCAATGTGCAGACAGACGTTATTCTGCTGATAAAGATCATTAGGTGCCCCTTGAAAGTTGGGGAGTGTCACCGGCCGCAACACAAAATCCACGTAAGTTTGAGCTGTTATAGTGCCGTGAATACGAGCTACAGGTGAACTGGAATCGTATGCAATGTCGTCTCAAACGTTGATGCCGTCGCTTAACATTTGTAAGCTGTTTGGCAATGTTGATGTTAAGATACAATTATTCATATAAATAATATGCGTAACCATGAATGAACAATCCGACTAATCAATCCAGTGATAAGTATCTTTGTGTATGGTGATTGGTTGCTGGAACAAATGGCAAAGAAATTAAAGATTAATCTCAGAAAATTTCTCATTAATTGTCAAGTTAATGAGTAACTACCACGTTTTAAATAAGAAAATTTCTTATATAAAATATTTTTAAAATTTTCAGATCGTGGAATTACTTGTGGTTAAGTCTTTGCGTTCGGAGGTACGGTTTCGTATGAAACCAGTTCTCCAGCACATAAGATAAAGTATATCATGAAATTGTAAACTGAGAATTTTTTTTGCTATGTATTTTTAATTTCCATAGTAGCAATTGAATGCATTATATTAATGCGTTTCATATAAAAATTACTATATATTTTAGCCCACATACTTCACATTGCTTTATCTGCATGAAATCATATAAGTTGGTGAAATATAGCTGAAGCACAAAACCAATATTTTATAAGTGATGACTGCACAGCCTTTAGAAAATTTATGAAACTGCGTGGATACTTATATAAATTCAAATTAATGTATGGTAGAAAGAACATTTAAAAGTATATTTAGTTTCTATTTACAAATATTAAAATTGAATTCGATCTAGTATTTCACAAAGATATATTAGAGTATAAAGGATACATCGAAATATTAATATTGAAGTTTCGTAATCCTTATAGTTTAAATTAAGTAAGTATTGAGTTGAAAACTTTAAGTATTAAAGTTTCATAATTATGCCCTTTCCTTATAATAATTCCGTCTTCTCCTATGTTAATCGCTTAAAACACTCTATTTTTATAGGAAATTTTAATATCCATCCTCCGGTGTGGTATTCTGACACAAATGAAGCGAGAAGGAGAGCACAGGACTTCTTGTGAGCTCGACTGCATTCGAACTAATATACGATAAAAAAAACCTTATCTACCTTATACTGGTGAAGGCACAACCCCAGAACTATTGATGGTAACTGCTGACTTGTGGAAACTCACAAAGCGATGGTTTTTGAAAGTCCCTTGATTAGCACACCGGCAGGTGCTTGAAGAAAGTGCAACATGCAAAGTATATCAGAAGCCTTTTCATTATCAAAAATTTCTCGGCATTTTAAAAAAGTGAATTGACATATCTTACTGAATTTGTCGAAGATGGACCTAACCATGATAAACTTGGTTTTAATCTAATTCCTAACAATTTTAATCTAATTCCTAACAATTAATTCAATTCCTAACATTAATGCGACATTAAAAACCACCAAAATACAATATATTGTGAATATATTTTCGTAACCTGTATTTTTCAAGAATTCTTTTTATAATAGAAAATTCTATCTTTTTTCTAATCATTTGAACAAAGTATCTTCCCATTCTTGTCTTAAATAAATGTCATAATTTTCTACATTTTAAAAATATATTTCACAATATGCTCTCGGTATTATTTGGATACGTATAAAAAGTGTTTGATTAATTTATTTAAAGTAATTCTTAATTATTCATCGACAAAAATAAAACTAAATGCTTCTTTTGACTTGCCCAAAAGCAATTTTAATGTATCCATGTTTGTTAAATTATACGAGTTGAAATCAGATTCTTTGAAACTTATTGAATTTTCGTGTAAGAATGATGCTATTTTATTTACATTCCCTACTTCATCACTTCCATTGATATTTAATATAACTACAACACTATTTTTGTTTACTTGTCAAATTCTTCTAACATTTCCCAAAGATTTATTAGATTAAAACATTTCATGGATTCTTTATTTGACATTTATGCTCCACTAACTATTTAACCGAAGATGACATCTTGGTGTGTCTGATAGTTTCAAATGTTCTTGTTTGTTCTTACAATCGATTCATGCTTACACGAATCATTTGGAAGGAATTTATTTCAATTTTGCTTTGAAAAAGTCTGCAACTCTCTTTTACTTTATTTTTTTCATAACTTATTCAACGTAATCCTGTCATTCTTAACTTAGGATTCCTATCTGCTGTTTTTTTTTTTTCAGGAGTATATTTTCTGATTAGATGGCCAGACATTTTATTCTGGAGAAATAATATGCATTACTCAAATTCTGTAAACAGAATACTCCTGTATCTGAAGTACTAGTGTCGAATTTCGATGACCTATTAGAAATTGCCGAAATCCAAGATTTGACATTTCTTTAAATCAGAGAGCTTTATTAATTTTCACAATAAATGATGAAAGAAATTCTGGGTAAAATATTCGCAAGGCTTTTACATTAATCATTACTGATTCCTTAATTCCGAAACACATAAATGGAAATCTTTAACAAAATATGAATAATATATAGTGAGTAGAACAACAATTTGCAGGGTAGTATATTTAATAAGGTAATATAATTTCTGACAGAACATAATATTATTATTAATATGCTAATGTCAAAGTCAAATGTAATTTATCATTCTCTGTTCAATGCATATATATGGAGGCCAAGACATTTTTATAGTTTGGAAGATTTTAATCACATTTAGAGGGTTTTTTTATGATAGTTTTGCATGAATGACCAAATGATTATCCTTGTGACAACCGCAATGAAAACTTTGTCGTTTAAATAACACGTTTAAATTCTTAAAAAATTTAACATATTGTCTTATATATTCTGAACAAATGATATGTCAATTAAAATGTTGTTGAAAATAGAGTGCATACTATTTGGAATACAACTTACACTTTACAATCGTAATTATATTTTTAAAGTCATACAAATACATTTTAATGTGAGTAAGTCTGTATCATGTATTTTCTACATTAAATTATATAATAAAATATAAGTTCAAACCATTAGCAGCATCTTCTTTGAAAGCTGTTTATATGCTTGAAAGATCTGGAAAAATGTACCGAATCTACTTTAATAATTCTTTTGTTTTTCAAATAATTTTCTGCTCAATTTAAATGTTCTTTGCTGCAAACTGAAACTTGTAGGACCTTAATTCTATTTACTTGAAGCTAAAAATATTTTAGATTTCTTTCTTTAGACAGTGACAGTTTTAAGGCACTTCATTAGTACTCATAAAAGTACTCACAAATATCTCATAAAAAATATTAAAAACATCAAAAATATTCCTTATAAAACGTTTCCCGTTTAATGTTTCTTACATCTTAGACGAATGGTGGGCAGCTTTTAAATAAGCTTCATTGGACTATGTTAAAATTTGAGACACACTCTTCTAAAAACACATTGCATTCTTTGTTTACATAACCTATTTGAATATATCTGAAATTCTCAACAAAACAACAGCTAATAGGAATTTTATGTGTTGTTTTGTTCTTAGTGTCCATAATACTGTTTCATAAATTTGGTGACGATTATTTATTTATTTATTATTATGTATCTTCAATTTTTTGCAGAAACATGCGAAAACATTTCGAAAAACAGCTTAAGAATTAACAAAACAGGAATACATTTAATTTACGCATTTAAAATGGCTGAGTTGATAAAGGTTTATATATTATAATATAATAAAATCTACCATATGTCCAAAATGAGTAATGTTTGATGTATAATATACACTTTCATTGTATTAAATTTAAAAATCGTATAATTTAGCTTATTTATAAATTAACAAGCTGTAGGTTTTCCCAGCAGTTCAATGTATATAGATTTTAGGAACTATTAATCTTAGTTTCTGATATCTACATCCGTTTGAAAAGAGTACATGTATATATTTTTAAAGAAAATAATGTTAGAAATTATATTAACTCTTGATAAGTCATTTATTGTTGTCCTAGCTATGTTGGAAGTGCTACATTCCTCCCCACTATGTGAATTATTCTGCTTATATCAAGTGAAAAGGTATCAAATAAATCATAAAATGCATGAGAATAACGTTTTCTTACTTGAATGGTTAATTTTCATGAGTAGTTATTTTTTATTGAATTGAAATTTCTTTCAATAATGTAGAAGGAAATTATATCTGTTGCAGTAATTATATTTTCTTGCATTTAGTGGTTTCTCATGGATGACATTTTTCTTAAGGGAGAAAATTCAAAAGCTTGCTTCAAACTGTTGAAGGAAACTATCAGAGTGTCTGAATACAGTTAAGATTTTAATTTGATATTATCGTGGCATCACCAATTTTGCTCATAATTCAAATCAGGGTTATTCACAGTTTAAATTAATAATGAATACTGTAATTAAGTTTTTGAATTAAAGCAATCCCTGAACTTAGATTTTGAGACACCATAATGTTGACATAAGTGTCTTTTTATTCCTGGATGCAGTTCTCAATTCAGCTGCTAACAGATATTCTGCGAACAAACTGATTTTTGTATAGAAAATAAGTTTTATATTAATATATTTATGTTAATGAAGATGTGTGTTAGTTTATGATATACAATGTAAATAATGAAATATTTTTAAACATTTGTCATTTTATAACACATTGTTGAAAGTTTTCCATATTCCAATGCCTTACCGATCAACAACGTATTGGAAAAAAACGTTAATTATTTTAAAGCAGAAAGCAAAGGCTATTTTTTTTAATTTCTGAAACTTAATTGCAAATATTTTGATTTTAATTAAATTTAAGCTGTAGGAATGAAATAGAAGAAAAGTTCGATGATATATATATTTATCCTTCTTTCATTATCATAAATGACAATTTTAAAAATTAAAAAGAACCACAAGCCTTTGTTCATAAAACGAGAAGAGATTTATTTTAAAATTGAATATACTTTTGCAGAAACATATTTACCATAAATTTAAAAATAAGTATAAATAAAGTTTTAAATTAATTTTTAACTTTAATTCAAATTTTGGGATGAAACAGATTCTTTTAAGATAGTCAGAATGTAGTTTCTTGTGATATACTGATTGATTTCTTTGCAACATTCCTTAATTCAACTTTAGACAAAAACTTCATGGACAAGCAGAATAAGATTTTTCTTGTGTAAATATCAGTAAAATATTACAAAATTAACTTATAATAATTCTAGATTATTGTCGTCTGTGACAAATTAAATATAGAAGCACAACTTTGATATTACATCAGGACGTGTAATTTATAATAATTTTTAAAGTAGCAGGAATTTTTTCATCTTTAACGTAAGGTAATGTTAAATGTGTGAAAGGAGTCATCTAGAATACTTTTCACATTGCCTTCATAAATGACATTACAGTATAGGTTTATCTATACCTATTTTTTTCTGCAATCAATTCTGCAAGAGTTCTATTAATTCAAGTTACAAAAACGGCATGATTTGATATGTTACGATCTTGATATGAAAACTGCATGAAGCTGTTTTTCTTCGTTTAACATCTTAGCAAAGTCCGAAAAATGTGACGAAAGAAATATTACAATCGCAAATTTCGTCTACAATAATTAATTTACGTAAATTAACCAAATTAAGCACACAGTTAAGTAAATCTCTTAACTTTAACAATTATCTTTAAATATACCCACGTATACACTGCGGCCATGATTCTAGCGCTAGTATCATGGCGCTGTTTATTAGACGTGAAAATAATTTGCGTTCAGAAAGTGTTTTCTGTTCGTCCTAAAAATTATATTTTTCATTAATACTTTTCTTTAAAATTTCAATTAGGTTTTTAATAAGTGATACATTTAATTTAGTTTCTATAGTTAAATTAACAAGCATTATTCACTAATTAAACAAAAACTCTAAGTATTCGATCATGTATATGTTTAGGATATACGATGTGGGGTGTAGTGTAACAGGCCTCCTCGTGGTGCACCCTGGATAACGCTAAATCTGTTACAGACTTCGTCACTCTCTTGCAGTCTTTTTCTCTAATCCTCTCCTGGAGAAGCTTCATTTCTCTATTGGACTGCAAGACTTATGATGCTCGAGAGAGCTTATATAAGGACGTAATTAAAAAAGAAAAAAGGATATACGATATTGATATTAACTTTGTAGAGGAGCACTGCTGTGTAAGAGAGCTCATGCAATCTAAACGATATAATATCAAAAAAGGTTAATTTAAATTCTAATAAGATGTTTGGTAACGAGTGGTATAAAGTAACATCATAACAATTAAACTTACTCAAAAACATAGAGTAAATTTATCTGTAAATTACTCCGGTAAAAACTCCAAGAGTAACAAGCAATGTTTAATACAATCGGATACTAATACATTTTATACTGGTAATTTCATAAAGAAGCTAGTTTTGAAGATTTTTTTAAACTTTTGTTTCTTTTACTGCATATAAGATAAGAAGCTAAAATTATTAATTATCTATTGTGTGACGTATATTCGCATCGCTCATACATCAAAATTGCAAGCCTTGTAAGCATCAGTTATTCGAAAGTAAATCAGAAATTAATACATTTTTTTATCAACATATTCTGCAGCATTACATTGTTGGGTGAAACCGTCTGAAGAAATGAAATTGTATTTAATTTTAAAGTTTGCATTGCACCCCAAAATTTTAGCTATGTTTCATTAACAGTTTATTTTACACTATTCTGTTTTCTTGGATTCAAACCTCCATCAATTGGATTTAGGTTTGTAATATGTTTTCCAACATTTATAATTATACCCGAGTATTCATAGATACAGTATGCATTATCAACAACAGAACAATTAGGAGAATCAATCTAATTTTTAGAGATTTTAGTTATGAATGTTTTAAGAAAAGTGATTTAAAAAATAAGATTATTCTTTAAATCTCTTTTTATTAATAATTCAGAAATCCCTTTTAAATGAATACTAGTTAACCATGTCCTTAATATGTAAATTACATGAATGCTTAGTTGTAAGCCTCTCATAAAAAAATTTAAAACTTTGATTAGCAATAACTTGTCATTTTACATATGCATATCCAGCTAATCATCCAGACAAGCCATTAATTTGAAATTATCAATTTCTTGAATAAATTATACGCATGAGTATAAAACATTTGTTATTTACATAAATTCAATGTAACTACCAAATTTTAAATTAGAAATTTTCTTATATATAATATTTTATAAGCGAAATTGGTGATGAGATATATTGAATTTTTGGTTTAATAACAGAGGTATGGATCATTTGTGTCCATGTCTCTTGCGGTAATATAAGAAAAGACACTAATGGCATTTTAAATGTGGTACTGTAAAGTTTTTGTCATAATTTATCCCTTACACCATTGAATTTGAAGTAAGAAACCAAACGTATTTAGCGATTATAATAAATTTATAAGCATATTGTTGAAATAAAATCTTCACTGTACCTCTACAGATTTTATAAAATTGTATAGATACTTGTAAATATATAGATCTTTATTTTTCATTTAAAAATATATAATTTTAAAAGAACTTTTAAAATTCTAGTTTTTAACATAAATTAAGCATAAAATAAAAAACTAATGTAAATGTTATAGTTGCATAACTTTAATATGGAAGAAAGCTTAATTCCATAATTATTAAGGTGTTTTAAATACAAATGGGTTACAGGATTCTACCATATCGCTTTACAATTTTTCTCATTTTCCATAAGGGTGCGCTTAAAAAACTTAACGGAATCAGAACATAAAATATGCATATAATCTAATATATACTAAAGTCCGTTATACAGTATTGGAAAGATTGTGATGTTTAAATTTTCCTTTCTGATTCTTACGCATTTAAGATGCCACAGAATTCTCTACAAAAAAATTGCCTTACACGTACTTTACATTTCCCGTTTGCTCTATCATCTCTGAATTTAACTTGAAGAAATAGTTATTACAGAGACAGGAATTTGTTTAATTTTTTATTACCATTTTGATGAAAATTGTTCTCCATTATTCTACCATATTTCTTGTTCTTTCAAGCAATTATACTTTTCATAGATTTAATGGTAAGATTCTATTCCTTACAGTTACAATACAAAAAATTATAACTTTATAAAAATCACGTTTCATTAGTTTAATCTGAGTATTCTTGTTTAAATAGTTTGTTGCGGTTTTGAAAATTAACATAAATATCTAAATTTCATAAACAAGATTCCAAATATTTTAGAAAATTCTTACGGAATTGAATTTCGTAGTACGATTATCAGTTTTAAAGAACACATTTCCAACTAAATATGAACAGGGCGATTATAGCATGAGCATATCAGCCATGAAAACTGTGATAATAACTATAATGAATTTTATTCCTTCAATTTTAGCACCATAAATAATTGAGCCAAAAGTTTCCTTATAAAAGTTTTTTTCAGTGTTTTATATAAAGAAAACTTTCAAAATTATGAACAAATTAAAAATGCCACATATGTTCGAAATGATTGCTTACATAAGTTACATGTATGACCAAATTTAAAGATTCAATTATAAATCACGAATTATATATTACTGAAACACAATCTCTATGGAACAAATGAATTTTAGAATGTTTAGAATTCTTTAGAAATGCGTCAATTTTTAAAAATATTATTTTTCACTCAGAAGAATTGCACATTGAATATGCTTCTTGTATCATATCAGATTTATTTATCAGATGATGAACATTATAAGGCTTTTTATTTCAGTTTGATTATTTTAGTCAATTTTAATATTATAAATCAAGCATTTTCTTTCACATTCATGTCTTTAAGCGAATTAATTTTATTTACGACAACTTTTCCTTTTATGAAGTTTTTAATAATATAGAGCACATTTTAACAGTGCTTTTTGATGTGGATGATTCGAATAACCATTTAGCAGAAAATTTTAAGAAGAAAAGAAAAGAAGAAAGAACAATTTTTAACATACATTTAAAGTGTATGGTGTATTTCTAACATTTTTATTATATCCTGTTTTAATATTTTTTTTTGGCTTCTAGACCAACATTTATGCTAAAACTCATCAAAACATTTACACACAATGAGCAAGAAACTTTATGTGAAAAATTATGCAAAATCTTATTAAATTATTTCTTCAAAAATTATTACTTCTAAAAATACCAAAGGAAAACCTTGTCGAAACAATATTTTTGTTTCCTACGCGCTTAAAACAATGCTATATTAATTTTCGTAAAAGTATTTATGAACTAATGAAGTTTTTGCAGTTCAGCAATTTATCATTATTTCCTATTAAATATTTCTTCAAATGCGATAATGAGATGCATTCTAAAATGGTTTGAAAAGTTCTTAATTTTAATTCTTCCAATAATCATCAAGGAAATAATAAAATAAAAACTTTCAGTTATGTATTTCATGGTATGCAATATACATAATTAACTTTTACAAGAAAACTGTGATTTTGATAGTTCAAACATGTTGAATAATATTACATAGAAAACGGAGATATTCAAATGCTAAAGGGGAATTTAGAAACATGTTATATAAATTACGTGATTTAAATAACACGTATTCCCAAGCATGGAGTAAACTACTCTGAGAATATCTCCGAATATTTCTCCAGTAGTTTATACCATCCCAAAAGTAACAAGTAACGTTTAACTGCTGAAGTCTTATTTTAAAAATATTTCTTTTGTTAAAGATGCATTCCCAAATATCCTCAATGACGTTTTCGTTTATAATAGTTATCAATATATCATGCTTCTATGATTGTGTGAACAAACATTGTTATCGGTTTTGTTGATTTTTCACTTAAAATAACGGAAGTCGATGTCAGGTATATTATACTTTGGCTTAAGCGTATATTAAACAAAATATTTCTGTTTCACATACTACATATTATGCAATTGACTCTACATTTATTTCAATATGCAACGGGTGAGATAACAAAGTTCTTGAGTACAAGAAAATATAATTCTTTTTTTATAATATACAAGAACGTTAAAAATGTTGGATACATTTCTTAATAATTGCTTTCTATTCCGAAAGAACATTTGGCATGTTTGACGTAAGAAGCACAAGAAAGAAAGAAAAGAAAATATTTGAATGAAATTCATAAAGAATCTGTCACAAATATCAAAATTTAAATTATCTATAACAACTCAACATTCAAATAACTCAGAAACAAGGCAGCCATTATGTAACTTTAAATTCAATTTTCTTTATTTCTTTATATAAGTGCCAAAGATCGTATTTAAAGACCACACTCTCTTTAGTACATTCTGTATACTGGACAAATTGTTTCCAAGAAGATAACGCAGCTAGTTATACCTCATATAAATAAAATGCGCAATCAACAACAAAATTATTGGATGAATTAATCTAGTGATAATGTTTTGTGTATCTATTGATAGTTGGTGTTCGAAGAAATAAATTAGAAATTTAGGAATTACATTAATATCTCTTTTCATTAATCTTCATGTTTGACTCAAGAATTCTATTTAAAATATTATTCAGGTATTTTTTCAATTAATAATATATAAAGCACAGGAGCAAGCATTTGCTAATCCCTCAGAAAGATGAACAATAAAACCTTTCATTTGCAATGACTTGAATTTTAAGAGAATTATTTTGGGGAAATACATCTATTGATTGCATACGTTGATAAAACATAAATTTATTGCATGCAAACATAACAATACGAAAAAAGAATTTATTTTATAAATTCTATATAACTAGTAAGTAAGACATTTTTTGTGTATTTGATAAATATTTCTAATTATTTTGAACACAGCTTTAATTTATATATTTGACGGAGTATTTATTGGTTTTATTTTAATCAATTGTTTAAGGCGTAAGTTGCTGAAAGTTCCCAAACGCTTTATTATAATTATTTTTCAAATTTCTATGAAATCTTCCTGTGTTTAAAATTCATTTTTATTTAAAATTTAAGCTTGGATCACATTCAATTATTTAATTTACTTTATATGTAAAAATTTTTCATTTAGTCCTTACAACTAATTTACAAATTTTCCAGGTTTTACCTTCCAATTATTGAGACAAATATTTTCTCATTAATTTTATAAATATTTTATTGATTTTTATTAAATCCTTTGCCTCCGAATATTAAATGGAGGTTTGGTTTTATTTTAACCAGACCTTCAGCAACATTTTTAATAAAAGTTTTCAAAAGGTCTCTTATATTTCACTGTTTCCAAATTTTTCATGTAACTTTCTATGCATTTCTCATATGTGAATCATTTAACATTTAAATTATGATAACATACATTTATGTAATATGTATGTAAAAATAATATGTGTAATTAATATATAAAAAAGTATTTTTTTAACCCATACAGTATTGAGTTTATTACAAGAAGCCCTATATGTTGTAGGATTATAGTTATGGAATAAGTACTATGTTAACAAAGTAAAATTTTCACTGCCTCACATAGCTCAAGCCCACTATAACATCGTTATTCATTTTTATTACTTTCTATATAGTTGTCCCATAATTTAAAAAAAAATCCTTGGTTACTACTCTTAATAGTACTTGTTATTTCAAAATTACATTTTGAATGATTGAATTCAAACCGCAAAAAAACCTTAAAGCAAAATGCACAAATATTATGTTATACACCTGAATTCAAAGACTTTAAAAAAAACTCCAATTATGCTATCCGTAACTCAAATATTCTGTGATTCCATATATTGGTGCTAAAAGGTCGTATTTCAAATATAGCCACTTAAGGCCACAATGTAAAATGAATAAGCTTTTTCAAGAAGTATTCGAAGCATATAAAATAGTATTGATAAAAATATACGTAATTTACATAAATGTATTAATAACTAATATTTTGATACCTTTACACATGTATAACTAAAATAGAAGTGAAAGAATTAATGTTTAATAATGTAATAATTACCATCATCTTAATTAAGATTTAGATAAATTCTGCACTTCATAAAATAACAAAGATTGAATACCTTATTTGCTTCTTTATCAGAATTAATATAAAATTCATATTATTATAATGCACCCAAGATTTCAAACCATACATTAAAGTAATTAAGATGATATTATCGTGTTTCTTGGCGCTAAGGTTATATAAATTTTAAGATATTTTACTTTTCTGTAATTTTATTTAATGGCTGTTATTAAATAACTCAATATAAATATGCACCATGTATTGCCTTCTTGATCTGTGCTTCAAAATTTAAATCCTTATCAATGTAATTAAACCATACGTGGTTAACAGCATTGCAATTTTAAGCAAAACATTCTTAATAAAAAATATTATTTATGAAATCTTAGAATCTTATGAAATCTTAGAAAATCCTGCATTTTACTCCAAATTTTAAACTTTAATTTAACAATAACTTATTCCACATCACTAAATCGATTTAGTAGGCGAATGGTTAGCGCTCTTGCCTTTTGTTCAACAATTCGTGGTTTGACTCAACCTTGGGCATGGATGTTTGTAGTGGTTCTGAATCCACTTTAAACAGTAGGTTCCGATCTAATTAGCATTCGTGTGCAAAAAATGACGGTTGAGCGACAAACACACAAACAAAGAAAACAAAAAATCCACATCATTCAATCATCTCACGCTTGGACTTCTATCTTGTTGATATACGTTTATAAATTGTTTGATAATGTTGATGTTAAGACACACAGTTATTCATAGAAATAATATACTTAATCATATAATGAACAATCCGGTTAATCAATCCAGCTCTAAGCATTCTGGTGTCTGGTGCTTTGTTGTTTTAACAAATGGCAAAGAAATTAAAGATTATTCTCAGAAAATCTTCGCATTTATTGTCAAGTTAATAAGTAACTACCAAATTTTAAATAAGAAATTTTCGTATATAAAATATTTTAATAGATTTTTGACCGTTAAGAAAAACATTTTTTTTATTTTCATATTCGGAGAAATGGTTTCATATGGAACCAGTTCTCTAGCACAAAAGATGAAGTATAAGATGTAATTGTTAGTTGAGGATTGTTTTGCTTTATATTTTCAAATTGCAATTATTGCTATGTTTTAAAGTGTTTTATGTAAGAATTACGATATGGTTTAGTCCATAATATCTACCTGAACGAAATCAACTGAATTATAAAAATAAATAAAGCTAAAATACAATATATTATGTAAGTCTAAACTTTACACTATGCCTCTAGAAGATTTATATAATTACGTGGATACTTTTAAATTTTAATTAATGTATGGAAGAAAGAACTTAAAAAAGAAAATTAATTTCTATTTACAAATATATAATTTGAATCCAATCTAGTATTTCACAAAGATATACCGTATTATAAAGGAGACATCAAAATGTAAATATTAAAGTTTCCTAACACTGTGTGTGTTTATAGTTTAAATTACGAAATAGTGATTTGTAAATCTTTAAGTATTAAAGTTTTATTACTATTCCCTCCTTGTAATCATTTTGTCTTCTCCTATATTAATCGCTTAAAATATTCTATTTTTGTACAAAAATTTTAATCTTCATTCTCCAGTGTTATATTCTGACATGAATGAAGAAGGAAGGAGAGTACAGGAATTCTTGAGCTCGACTGCATTCGAACTAATATCCGGTATAAAAAAAACCCAGCATGCTAATAATAATTTAACATAAAAGTCACATAAATAAAACTTGTCCAACCATGCCAGGAAGGGACACGGTGTTTTTAAACATCATGGCGGAGCAAGAGAGAGTTGCACTTGACATATTCTTCTCGAAACCCATAGCGCGGTCATATTTTCCATTCTTATTTTTTTTTCAATGAATCACTTGCTATGACCATTGAAAATGTACTCGACAATTTGAAAAAAATAAAATCAGTCCTTACGTAATGTTTCTAGAGAAGGAAAAACTCTTAATTGACGTCATGCTTATGTTGATTAAGGATAATCTCTGAAGATCCATAATTCAAGAGAAAGCCTTAATTTTCTTCAAAGAGATCATTAGAGTTTTTGGAGGCTTTCGCCTTGGAATGAATTCAAACAATACTTGCCTAGGAAACTAAAAACCCAGATGCGCTTTCTGCAGAGAGATTTTTTCATGTAAAAATTCACTTGATTTAAAGCACTAACCCAATTAAATTGTTCCACTACAAAAAATAATAAATTTTAAATCGTTCTGGATTAATCTTGACATTGGTCAAAAGTATAACTAAAAGTAAAACTGACCCCTCTATTCGGAGATTCCTCGTTCTGGAAATATTATTTTTTTACCCCAACTAGTTTGGATTTGAATCTTTACCAATGCATCCCTTTTGTCAATCGTTTTAAAACAGGTACCGTAATTTTCTCCAAACTTTTCTCTTTCTTTATCCTTGTTGCGCGAGGTGCCGCATTTCACTTTGAAAATTCTGTTATCCACAAATCTCTGTCTCAGCTGCCACATCACAGTTAAAATCTCATAGGAGCTGTTATCCCCAGTGATTCCTAGGCTACTCACTTGGTTACTGTTTTAGATAATTTTATAATTACTAGAGCAAAGATAATATTTAAGTGCAAAAATATTTGTATTCATTTTTCATAATGTTATAAATTAAAAAGGAGTGTTTGGTCATAAGAAATCAGTTTTCTCATGAAAAGGAACAGATATAACACTAATTAATTTATTTAATTGGTTTGTTGCATTTTGCATATAATTATATGGTGGGCAATTAAGTGTTTATTTTTTCTGTTTTTTCCATTGGAAAATAACAATTCATCCTACTGATTAAATATATTAGCATTAGAAGTGCATGAATAATGTCCAGTGTAAAATTTTCTTCCTGGAAATTATCCACTACCTTTTACAGAATGATATGCTCAATAATCATCACAAATCATTTAAAGGCTTTTCATATAGAACCTTACAATCCGCTTTATTGGAAAAAATCTATAAAAAAAGAAATAAAGTAATTATTCAAAAGATCGATTTAATGAAAAATATCTGATGGATATCTGAAAAATATCTGATAGAAATGCATGAATAATCTCTCGTGTAAAATTTTCTCCCTGGAAATCATTCACTACATATTAATGAATAATATTCTCAATACTTGTCAAAAATAATTTAAAGGCTTTTAATTTGGAACCTTACAATCCATTTTATTCCAACAAAATTCCGTAAGAAAAAATGAAGTTATTTTAATTATTCGAAAAATCGATTTAAGGAAAAATATCTGATGGATATCTGGAAATTATCTTATAGAAATGCATGAATAATCTCTCATGTAAAATTTTCCTGGAAATTATCCACTACATATTACTGAACAATATGCTCAACATTCGTCACAAATCACTTAACGGCTTTTAATTTAGAACTTTGCAATCTGTTTTGTTCAAAAGAAAACTTCAATATTGGAAAGAAATGAAGTTATTTTAAATATCTGAAATATCGATTGAATGAAAAATATCTGATGGGCAGTTTATATACATTTTTATCGGCCTTCGTTAAGGCTTAGTTCTAAGCAACTAAAAGCAAATGAATTTCCTTCAAATTCAGTTAAAAATACAGTTCTATCTAAATCATCATGTTTTTGAATCGATGTTCATAATTTATTATGCCCGTTTTTCAATGTAAATTACGCAATGGAAAATGTACACCACTGTATAGTTATCCTCAGAATATATAGTACAGATTTAACATAAAATTTTTATATTAACATATTTCAGTCCGAGCAAAGCCTTTTTTTTATCTATTCGTGTCATAATTATAAAATAAATAAAAAACTAACTTAGATTAGGGATAACAACTGTGACTCGAAGACTATTTATCATAATAAACCTTAGATTTATTTTATTCTTCTTCTTAAACTTCTTATTTTTAAACTTCTCTTATATATTTTGTTGATTTATTACCTTATTATTTTTAACTTTCTATCTTGTTATTTAAGAAACTTCCTACTTTTTCATTTTTCTTCGATATGTGTAAATGTCATTATCAAAGAAGCTTACTGGACGTGCAAGGTGCTTATAAATTATTTTTCGAGTAAAATATCGAAAAATTTCTTAGAAAAACCTACACAATCCAACACTAGTACATTCCGTATTTCTTCAGATTCTTGTAATCTTCTAGATAACCTAAATGCACAAATTCTTATGATCACGCATATTTCGTATCAACTTGTTAATCTGCGTATAGAAAATCTTCATGTTAGACATGCCTTTCCTGAGAAATTGAACAGATGTCCTGTCTTCTTTAGCAAAATATTTAAACAAGCAAACTTGTATTATCTTGGTCTTCAGCGAAAAAAATTATGTATTAATGTGTAAATTTCTATAACAATGCACTAAAAGAAAGATGTTAAAATCAAGTGAGAAATAAATTAACATTAGATCAATATTAGAAAAAGAGTGGAAAATATTAATTATGCATACGAAATAATTAATATCAACTTCAGTGATACTTGATTACGTCTATTATTCATTGTTTGTACTGAGAATATTTAATTTATTCCATTATGAGAAATTTGTAAAACAGTTTGATCAGAATTTTATAAATTTATCATAGGCATTTGAAAGAGTTTATTTTTGATCGCATTTAATTACAAAGTGCACGAGTAAAAAAAATATTTATAGCAGTTCTTAAAATAAAACATATTATATATAGATTTTAATGGTTTTTATGGAGCCGAGGATGCAAATGTAGACGTATGTGCTATCGTGGAATATTGCTTTTTGTCAATGTTCCATAGCTATACGTATGTTATGTAAGTAAATGGAGAAATTGTTACTTTCTTATTATACGGGAACTTTATAGTAAACTTTTTCAAGTACCCCAAATTGGTTCTAAAGTTAAAATCCCATATTGTGAAATTTGGCGTGGTTATTAACAGGACCATTCAGTGACATCTTTTTCTGTTCTTGTTTATTGTGAAGAATATACCTTTTAAGTGGGGGTACGCAACGCAACCAGTACAAGTAATATCATTTTGTGGATTGCACCTTCTATTCATTGCTTAAAATATCAAAAAATACAAATATGAATGATGGAAATAGAATAGTGTTTTTGAAAACAAAAGTGTGCAAAACGTGAAATAAAATACAGAATAATCCCAAAATACATAATAGTTCATGTTTAAGAAAAATTTAATGAATTATTCAAAATAATTTTAAAACGAAATACTAATTGCCTGCAAAAGAACAGAGGGTATTAACACATTTTTAGAACGATTTTGGGGCCGTTTAATTAATATTTAAAATGTAAAGACTATTTTTTTAAATGCTCGATCTGATAGCCTTTTTTCTGGACTGTCTGCATCGTGAATTCCATGATAGAAGAGCTTTTCACAAAATTTCCAGGGGTATTGATTTCCATTCCTCTTCCACTACTTTCTAGAGTCCATCCATCGTGGTGGGTTTGCGTTTAGAAAGAGCTCTTTTCAAGAGACCAAAGGCACAATAGTCCATAGTGGAAATCCTATTTCGTCAGCAAGACTTGAGTGTGAGTTTCCAGGCAGATGCCCGCTGACTCTAGTTTAAGGTTTGTAGGGGGCATAAGGGCAGCTTTTACATAATTATCTCTACGCATGGGAATATTATATTAACATATAAGTTTCATCTGGAATAATAGCTGTTAGGGGAAAGCACTAAGATGTACAATTACATTTCAAATTAATGGTGATTTAAATGGGTGAGACTTGAACATTGGAAAATATGCTATATTATATTGTTTCAATTTAGTATTGTTCTACCTTTTCTTTATTGGAATACAAAAACAGGATATCTGGTTACAATCTAGGATATATGGGTTAGTAAAAACATATTTATGTACATTGATAGGTTAGTAAAATATATAAAAAGGAATATAATATATATATATATATATATATATATATATATATATATATATATATATATATATATATATATATATATATATATATATATATATATATATATATATATATATATATATATATATATATACAATTTCAAGAGGATTTTGGACAGACTGTAAGTACAGTTTGGTCCTGCATAGTTCCATAATTTTTATTTGTTTATTTGCATCTGAACCAGAGAATATGTGTGTCGATAGGTCTGTTTGTTTGTCTATTAATTAGCCATTGGTGGAGGGGTTGAGTCTTAGGACTCCCTTGGGTTGATTAAAATTTGCTTTGTCATAGATGTTATAGGTTGGTATATTGCTGATTAGAGGGTTAGGTGATATATTTAATTCCTCATAGAATTTGAAGGAGAGTTTTTGGATGAAGTTTTTTAGGGTTGTAATCTTGAGTGATTTTCTTATGAGATCATTTCTGACATAGTAGGGAGAGTTGGCGATTTGTCTTAGCACTTTGTTTTGTTCAATTTCTAAATGATTGAGATTAGTGGGGGCGGTGCCTCTCCATATGTAACAGGCATAAGTGATAATTGGTCTCAAAAAAGTTTTGTATATCAGAAGTTTATTGTTAATTGATAGGTTAGAATTTCTTGAAATGAGGGGGTATAGTTTGGTTTTTGCGGCAGTAAATTTTCGTTTGATTTCCATTATGTGGGGTTTCCACGTGAGTTTGCTGTCAAGAGTGACACCTAAGTACTTAGTTTTGGGGCTCCAGGGTATGTTTTTGTTATAAATTTTGAGTGGGAGGTAGTTGGCTCTTGAACGAGTAAATAACATGGCAACGCTTTTGTCGGGATTAATGTTAATATTCCAGGTATCAAACCATCTTTCCAGTTTTTTAATGTGTGCTGTTAAATTATTGCATACATTTACGAAATTTTTGTTGGAGCTGATAATAGCTGTATCGTCAGCGAATAGGCAAGTTGATGTATGGGGGTGGGTTGGAATGTCATTGATGTAGATCAGAAATAGGAAGGTTCCTAAGAGGGAACGTTGTGGAACACCAGACTTAATGGGATGTTCTTCGGAGAGGGAGTTTTCTACTCTGACTTGGAATATTCTGTTTTTGATATAATTGTTGATAAGTTTGACAAGTGCCTGAGGGAAATTATATTTCATTAATTTAAGTATTAGCCCGTCAAACTAGACCTTGTCAAACGCTTTTGCTATCTCAAGAAAGAGTGCTGCCGTAAAAGATTATTGGTTAATTGTTTGGGAAGCTTGTTCTGCTAATCTTAGTAGTTGGTGCGAGGTTGACATTTTTTTCCTAAAGCCTATTTGCTGTGGCATTATTATATTAAAGGTTTTTTCGTGTTCCTCGAGTCTACTTAAGATAACCTTTTCAGCGATTTTTCCTATGGTTGGGAGCAGGGAAATGGGTCTATCATTTGTGGTGAGATGTGGGTTTTTTCCCGGTTTATGAATGGGGACGATAATTGCCTTTTTCCAGGCTTTGGGGAAATAGCTTTGTTTTAGTATTTCATTAATAATATCCGTAATTTCTAATATGATAGTAATTGGAAGCTTTTTAATAGTAAGGTTCGTTATTCCATCATGTCCGGGGCTTTTTTTGAGTTTTAGGTTTTTAATGATTTCGACAATTTCAGATGGTTTGACTTCAGAGGGGGTGGAGTTTTTCAGGTTGCTAGAGTAATTATTGATTAAGGGTCTGATGTCTGGGTGGGTGGTGGGCTGTTTGGAGCAAGTTGTTTCTCAAAGGCTACTGCTAAAGTTTCAGCTTTTTCAATGTAGTGTAGGCGATTTTATTTTCTCCAATAAGGTGTTTTATTGCGTTTTTGGGGGACTTGATGTTTTTTGTTACTTTCCATATTGAGTTGTCTGAGGTTTCAAGGCTTTGGAGATAACAGGCCCAGGATTTATTATTGTGGTCATAGATTTTGCTTGCAATTTTACCTTTGAGGGTATTTTTTTCTTTTGACCGCGGGGTCTTTAGAGTTGTTATGCATTTTTCTTAACCTGTTTCTTTCTTTGATTAGGTTTCTAACATGTGGTGGGAGGGGTGCTGAGGGGTTGCTCGATACAGGATCCATAGTGGAAAATGTCAGGGGACTTCACAGGAATATGTTGAATAGGTATATATGCAATACTTGTATTAGTCTTCATTTTTTCAAGGAATGCAGTGGTAGTTTTCAAAGTATCACTTGTAGCTTTGTCTTGTTGATGTTTCACTCTTTGAAAGTCTTTGGGATAAAGAAGTGGAATTTCTTTTGTAAATATTGGACGTAAAACCTTTTCTCCTGATAGTATGATTAGTTGATGTAACTTTCTATGTATATAAAAAAGTATTTTTTTAACCCATACAGTATTGAGTTTATTACAATAAGCCCTATATGTTGTATGGAATAAGTACTATGTTAATAAAGTAAAATTTTCACTGCTTCACATACCTCAAGCCCACTATAACATCGTTATTCATTTTTATTACTTTCTATATAGTTGTCCCATAATTTTAAAAAAAATCCTTGGCTACTACTCTTTATAGTACTTGTCATTTCGAAATTACATTTTGAATGATTGAACTCAAACCGCAAAAAAACCTTAAAGCAAAATGCACAAATATTATGTTATATACACGAGTTCAAAGACTTTAAAAAAAACTCCAATTATGTTATCCGTAACTCAAATATTCTGTGATTCCTTATATTGGTGCTAAAAGGTCGTATTTCATAAATAGTCACTTAAGGCCATAATGTAAAATGAATAAGCTTTTTCAAGAAGTATTCGAAGCATATAAAATAGTATTGATAAAAATATACGTAACTTACATAAATGTATTAATAACTAATATTTTGATACCTTTACAGATGAATAACTAAAATAGAATTGAAAGAATTAATGTTTAATAATGTAATAATTACCATCATCTAATTAAGATTTAATATAATTTCCGCACTTTATAAAATAACAAAGATTGAATACATTATTTGCTTCTTTATCAGAATTAATATAAAATTCATATTATTATAACGCACCCAAGATTTCAAACCATACATTAAAGTAAATAAGATGATATTATCGTGTTTCTTGGCGCTAAGGTTATATAAATTTTAAGATATTTTACTTTTCTGTAATTTTATTTAATGGCTGTTATTAAATAACTCAATATAAATATGCACCATGTATTGCCTTCTTGATCTGTGCTTCATAATTTAAATCCTTATCAATGTAATTAAACCATACGTGGTTAACGGCATTGCAATTTTAAGCAAAACATTCTTAATAAAAAATATTATTTATGAAATCTTAGAAAATCCTGCATTTTACTCCAAATTTTAAACTTTAATTTAACAATAACTTATTCCACATCACTAAATCGATTTAGTAGGCGAATGGTTAGCGCTCTTGCCTTTTGTTCAACAATTCGTGGTTTGACTCAACCTTGGGCATGGATGTTTGTAGTGGTTCTGAATCCACTTTAAACAGTAGGTTCCGATCTAATTAGCATTCGTGTGCAAAAAATGACGGTTGAGCGACAAACACACAAACAAAGAAAACAAAAAATCCACATCATTTAATCATCTCACGCTTGGACTTCTATCTTGTTGATATACGTTTATAAATTGTTTGATAATGTTGATGTTAAGACACACAGTTATTCATAGAAATAATATACTTAATCATATAATGAACAATCCGGTTAATCAATCCAGCTCTAAGCATTCTGGTGTCTGGTGCTTTGTTGTTTTAACAAATGGCAAAGAAATTAAAGATTATTCTCAGAAATTCTTCGCATTTATTGTCAAGTTAATAAGTAACTACCAAATTTTAAATAAGAAATTTTCGTATATAAAATATTTTAATAGATTTTTGACCGTTAAGAAAAACATTTTTTTTATTTTCATATTCGGAGAAGTGGTTTCATATGGAACCAGTTCTCTAGCACAAAAGATGAAGTATAAGATGTAATTGTTAGTTGAGGATTGTGTTGCTTTATATTTTCAAATTGCAATTATTGCAATGTTTTAAAGTGTTTTATGTAAGAATTACGATATGTTTTAGTCCATAATATCTACCTGGACGAAATCAACTGTATTATAAAAATAAATAAAGCTAAAAAACAATATATTATGTAAGTCTAAACTTTACACTATGCCTCTAGAAAATTTATAAAATTACGTGGATACTTTTAAATTTTAATTAATGTATGGAAGAAAGAACTTAAAAAAGAAAATTAATTTCTATTTACAAATATATAATTTGAATCCAATCTAGTATTTCACAAAGATATACCGTATTATAAAGGAGACATCAAAATGTAAATATTAAAGTTTCCTAACCCTGTGTGTGTTTATAGTTTAAATTACGAAATAGTGATTTGTAAATCTTTAAGTATTAAAGTTTTATTACTATTCCCTCCTTGTAATCATTTTGTCTTCTCCTATATTAATCGCTTAAAATATTCTATTTTTGTACAAAAATTTTAATCTTCATTCTCCAGTGTTATATTCTGACACGAATGAAGAAGGAAGGAGAGTACAGGACTTCTTGAGCTCGACTGCATTCGAACTAATATCCGGTATAAAAAAACCCAGCATGCTAATAATAATTTAACATGAAAGTCATATAAATAAAACTTGTCCAACCATGCCAGGAAGGGACACGGTGTCTTTAAACATCATGGCGGAGCAAGAGAGAGTTGCACTTGACATATTCTTCTCGAAACCCATAGCGCGGTCATATTTTCCATTCTCATTTTTTTTCAATGAATCACTTGTTATGACCATTGAAAATGTACTCGATAATTTGAAAAAATAAAAATCAGTCCTTTCGTAAGGTTTCTAGAGAAGGAAAAACTCTTAATTGACGCCATGCTTATGTTGATTAAGGATAATCTCTGAAGATCCATAATTCAAGAGAAAGCCTTAAGTTTCTTATAAGAGATCATTAGAGTTCTTGGAGGCTTTCGCCTTGGAATGAATTCAAACAATACTTGCCTAGGAAACTAAAAACCCAGATGCGCTTTCTGCAGAGAGATTTTTTCAGTTAAAAATTCACTTGATTTAAAGCATTAACCCAATTTAATTGTTCCACTACAAAAAATAATAAATTTTAAATCGTTCTGGATTAATCTTGACATTGGTCAAAAGTATAACTAAAAGTTAAACTGACCCTTCTATTCGGAGATTCCTCGTTCTGGAAATATTAAACTCTTTTTTACCCCAACTAGTTTGGATTTGAATCTTTACCAATGCATCCCTTTTGTCAATCGTCAAAAAACCGGTATCGTAATTTTCTCCAAAATTTTCTCTTTCTGTATCCTTGTTGCGCGAGGTGCCGCATTTCACTTTGAAAATTCTGTTATCTACACAGCTCTGTCTCAGCTGCCTTATCAGTTTTAAAATTTCATAGGAGCTGTTATCCCCAGTGATTCTTAGGCTACTCACTTGGTTACTGTTTTAGATAAGTTTATAATTACTAGAGCAAAGATAATATTTAAGTGCAAAAATATTTGCATTCATTTTTCATAATGTTATAAATTAAAAAGGAGATTTTGGTCATATGAAATCAGTTTTCTCATGAAAAGGAACAGATATAACACTAATTAATTTATTAAATTGGTTTGTTGCATTTTGCATATAATTATATGATGGGCAATTAAGTGTTTATTTTTTCTGTTTCTTCCATTGGAAAATAACAATTCATCCTACTGATTAAATATATTAGCATTAGAAGTGCATGAATAATGTCCCGTGTAAAATTTTCTTCCTGGAAATTATCCACTACATTTTACTGAATGATATGCTCAATATGCATCACAAATCATTTAAAGGCTTTTCATATAGAACCTTACAATCCGCTTTATTGGAAAAAAATCCATAAGAAAAAGAAATAAAGTAATTATTCAAAAGATCTATTTAATGAAAAATATCTGATAGAAATGCATGAATAATCTCTCGTGTAAAATTTTCTCCCTGGAAATTATTCACTACATATTAATGAATAATATTCTCAATACTCGTCAAAAATAATTTAAAGGCTTTTAATGTGGAACCTTATAATCCATTTTATTCAAACAAAATTCCGTAAGACAAAATGAAGTTATTTTAATTATTTGAAAAATTGATTTAAGGAAAAATATCTGATGGATATCTGGAAATTATCTTATAGAAATGCATGAATAATCTCTCATGTAAAATTTTCCTGGAAATTATCCACTACATATTACTGAACAATATGCTCAACATTCGTCACAAATCACTTAAAGGCTTTTAATTTAGAACTTTGCAATCTGTTTTGTTCAAAAGAAAACTTCAATATTGGAAAGAAATGAAGTTATTTTAAATATCTGAAATATCGATTGAAAGAAAAATATCTGATGGGCAGTTTATATACATTTTTATCGGCCTTCGTTAAGGCTTAGTTCTAAGCAACTAAAAGCAAATGAATTTCCTTCAAATTCAGTTAAAAATACAGTTCTATCTAAATCATCATGTTTTTGAATCGATGTTCATAATTTATTATGCCCGTTTTTCAATGTAAATTACGCAATGGAAAATGTACACCACTGTATAGTTATCCTCAGAATATATAGTACAGATTTAACATAAAATTTTTATATTAACATATTTCAGTCCGAGCAACGCCTTTTTTTATCTATTCGTGTCATAATTATAAAATAAATAAAAAACTAACTTAGATTAGGGATAACAACTGTGACTCGAAGACTATTTATCATAATAAACCTTAATTTAAGAAACTTTCTACTTTTTCATTTTTCTTCGATATGTGTAAATGTCATTATCAAAGAAGCTTACTGGACGTACAAGGTGCTTATAAATTATTTTTCGAGTAAAATATCGAAAACATTCTTTGAAAAACTTACACAATCCAACACTAGTACATTCCGTATTTCTTCAGATTCTTGTAATCTTCTAGATAACCTAAATGCACAAATTCTTATGATCACGCATATTTCGTATCAACTTGTTAATCTGCTAAGAAAATCTTCATGTTAGACATGCCTTTCCTGAGAAATTGAACAGATGTCCTTTCTTCTTCAGCAAAATATTTAAACAAGCAAACATGTATTATCTTGCACTTCAGAGAAAAAAATTATGTATTAATGTGTAAATTTCTATTACAATTCACTAAAAGAAAGATGTTAAATCAAGTCAGAAATAAATAAACATTAGATCAATATTCGAAAAAGAGTGGAAAATGTTAATTATGCATACGAAATAATTAATATCAACTTCAGTGATACTTGATTACGTCTATTATTCCTTGTTTGTATAGAGAATATTTAATTTATTCTACTGTGGGAAATTTGTAAAACAGTTTGATCAGAATTTTGTAAATTTATCACAGGCATTTGAAAGAGTTTATATTTGATCGCATTTAATTACAAAGTGTACGAGTAAAAAAAATATTTATATCAGTTCTTAAAATAAAACATATTGTATATAGATTTTAATGGTTTTTATGGAGCCGAGAATGCAAATGTAGACGTGTATGTGCTATCGTGGAATATTGCTTTTCGGCAATGTTCCATAGCTATACGTGTTTTATTAAGTAAATGGATTAGTAAATAAATGGAGAAATTGTGTGTTACTTTCTATGCACAGGAACTTTTTAATAACCTTTTTCAAGTGCCCCGAATTGGTTCTAAAGTTAAAATCCCATATTGTGAAATTTGGCGTTGGTTATTAACAGGACCGTTCATTGACAACTTTTTCTGTTCTTGTTTATTGTGAAGAATATACCTTTTAAGTGGGGGTATGCAACGCAATCAGTACAAGTAAAATCATTTTGTGGATCGCACCTTCTATTCATTGTTTAAAGTATCCAAAAATACAAATATGAACGATGGGAATAGAATAGTGTTTTTGAAAACAAAAGTGTGTAAAACGTGAAATAAAGTATAATAATCCCAAAATACATAATCGTTAATGTTTAAGAAAAATTTAATGAATTATTCAAAATAATTTTAATACGAAATATTAAATGCCTGCAAAAGAACAGAGGGTATTAACACATTTTTAGAACGATTTTGGGGCCGTTTAATTAATATTTAAAATTTAAAGACTATTTTTTAAATGCTCGACCTGATAGCCTTTTTTCTGGACTGTATGTCTGCATCATGATTTCCATGATAGAAGAGCTTTTCATAAAATTTCCAGGGGTATTGATTTCCATTCCTCATCCACTACTTTCCAGAGTCCATCCATCGTGGTCGGTTTGCGTTTAGAAAGAGCTCTTTTCAAGAGACCAAAGGCACAATAGTCCATAGTGGAAATCCTATTTCGTCAGCAAGACTTGAGTGTGAGTTTCCAGGCAGATGCCCGCTGACTCTAGTTTAAGGTTTGTAGGAGGCATAAGGGCAGCTTTTACATAATTATCTCTACGCATGAGAATATTATATTAACATAAGTTTCATCTGGAATAATAGTTGTTAGGGGAAAGCACTAAGATGTACAATTACATTTCAAATTAATGGTGATTTAAATGGGTGAGACTTGAACATTGGAAAATATGCTATATTATATTGTTTCAATTTAGTATTGTTCTACCTTTTCTTTATTGGAATACAAAAACAGGATATCTGGTTACAATCTAGGATATATGGGTTAGTAAAAACATATTTATGTACATTGATAGGTTAGTAAAATATATAAAAAGGAATATATATATATATATATATATATATATATATATATATATATATATATATATATATATATATATATATATATATATATATATATATATATATATATATATTACAATTTCAAGAGGATTTTGGACAGACTGTAAGTACAGTTTGGTCCTGCATAGTTCCATAATTTTTATTTGTTTATTTGCATCTGAACCAGAGAATATGTGTGTCGATAGGTCTGTTTGTTTGTCTATTAATTAGCCATTGGTGGAGGGGTTGAGTCTTAGGACTCCCTTGGGTTGATTAAAATTTGCTTTGTCATAGATGTTATAGGTTGGTATATTGCTGATTAGAGGGTTAGGTGATATATTTAATTCCTCATAGAATTTGAAGGAGAGTTTTTGGATGAAGTTTTTAGGGTTGTAATCTTGAGTGATTTTCTTATGAGATCATTTCTGACATAGTAGGGAGAGTTGGCGATTTGTCTTAGCACTTTGTTTTGTTCAATTTCTAAATGATTGAGATTAGTGGGGGCGGTGCCTCTCCATATGTAACAGGCATAAGTGATAATTGGTCTCAAAAAAGTTTTGTATATCAGAAGTTTATTGTTAATTGATAGGTTAGAATTTCTTGAAATGAGGGGGTATAGTTTGGTTTTTGCGGCAGTAAATTTTCGTTTGATTTCCATTATGTGGGGTTTCCACGTGAGTTTGCTGTCAAGAGTGACACCTAAGTACTTAGTTTTGGGGCTCCAGGGTATGTTTTTGTTATAAATTTTGAGTGGGAGGTAGTTGGCTCTTGAACGAGTAAATAACATGGCAACGCTTTTGTCGGGATTAATGTTAATATTCCAGGTATCAAACCATCTTTCCAGTTTTTTAATGTGTGCTGTTAAATTATTGCATACATTTACGAAATTTTTGTTGGAGCTGATAATAGCTGTATCGTCAGCGAATAGGCAAGTTGATGTATGGGGGTGGGTTGGAATGTCATTGATGTAGATCAGAAATAGGAAGGTTCCTAAGAGGGAACGTTGTGGAACACCAGACTTAATGGGATGTTCTTCGGAGAGGGAGTTTTCTACTCTGACTTGGAATATTCTGTTTTTGATATAATTGTTGATAAGTTTGACAAGTGCCTGAGGGAAATTATATTTCATTAATTTAAGTATTAGCCCGTCAAACTAGACCTTGTCAAACGCTTTTGCTATCTCAAGAAAGAGTGCTGCCGTAAAAGATTATTGGTTAATTGTTTGGGAAGCTTGTTCTGCTAATCTTAGTAGTTGGTGCGAGGTTGACATTTTTTTCCTAAAGCCTATTTGCTGTGGCATTATTATATTAAAGGTTTTTTCGTGTTCCTCGAGTCTACTTAAGATAACCTTTTCAGCGATTTTTCCTATGGTTGGGAGCAGGGAAATGGGTCTATCATTTGTGGTGAGATGTGGGTTTTTTCCCGGTTTATGAATGGGGACGATAATTGCCTTTTTCCAGGCTTTGGGGAAATAGCTTTGTTTTAGTATTTCATTAATAATATCCGTAATTTCTAATATGATAGTAATTGGAAGCTTTTTAATAGTAAGGTTCGTTATTCCATCATGTCCGGGGCTTTTTTTGAGTTTTAGGTTTTTAATGATTTCGACAATTTCAGATGGTTTGACTTCAGAGGGGGTGGAGTTTTTCAGGTTGCTAGAGTAATTATTGATTAAGGGTCTGATGTCTGGGTGGGTGGTGGGCTGTTTGGAGCAAGTTGTTTCTCAAAGGCTACTGCTAAAGTTTCAGCTTTTTCAATGTAGGTGATTTTATTTTCTCCAATAAGGTGTTTTATTGCGTTTTTGGGGGACTTGATGTTTTTTGTTACTTTCCATATTGAGTTGTCTGAGGTTTCAAGGCTTTGGAGATAACAGGCCCAGGATTTATTATTGTGGTCATAGATTTTGCTTGCAATTTTACCTTTGAGGGTATTTTTTTTCTTTTGACCGCGGGGTCTTTAGAGTTGTTATGCATTTTTCTTAACCTGTTTCTTTCTTTGATTAGGTTTCTAACATGTGGTGGGAGGGGTGCTGAGGGGTTGCTCGATACAGGATCCATAGTGGAAAATGTCAGGGGACTTCACAGGAATATGTTGAATAGGTATATATGCAATACTTGTATTAGTCTTCATTTTTTCAAGGAATGCAGTGGTAGTTTTCAAAGTATCACTTGTAGCTTTGTCTTGTTGATGTTTCACTCTTTGAAAGTCTTTGGGATAAAGAAGTGGAATTTCTTTTGTAAATATTGGACGTAAAACCTTTTCTCCTGATAGTATGATTAGTTGATGTAACTTTCTATGTATATAAAAAAGTATTTTTTTAACCCATACAGTATTGAGTTTATTACAATAAGCCCTATATGTTGTATGGAATAAGTACTATGTTAATAAAGTAAAATTTTCACTGCTTCACATACCTCAAGCCCACTATAACATCGTTATTCATTTTTATTACTTTCTATATAGTTGTCCCATAATTTTAAAAAAAATCCTTGGCTACTACTCTTTATAGTACTTGTCATTTCGAAATTACATTTTGAATGATTGAACTCAAACCGCAAAAAAACCTTAAAGCAAAATGCACAAATATTATGTTATATACACGAGTTCAAAGACTTTAAAAAAAACTCCAATTATGTTATCCGTAACTCAAATATTCTGTGATTCCTTATATTGGTGCTAAAAGGTCGTATTTCATAAATAGTCACTTAAGGCCATAATGTAAAATGAATAAGCTTTTTCAAGAAGTATTCGAAGCATATAAAATAGTATTGATAAAAATATACGTAACTTACATAAATGTATTAATAACTAATATTTTGATACCTTTACAGATGAATAACTAAAATAGAATTGAAAGAATTAATGTTTAATAATGTAATAATTACCATCATCTAATTAAGATTTAATATAATTTCCGCACTTTATAAAATAACAAAGATTGAATACATTATTTGCTTCTTTATCAGAATTAATATAAAATTCATATTATTATAACGCACCCAAGATTTCAAACCATACATTAAAGTAAATAAGATGATATTATCGTGTTTCTTGGCGCTAAGGTTATATAAATTTTAAGATATTTTACTTTTCTGTAATTTTATTTAATGGCTGTTATTAAATAACTCAATATAAATATGCACCATGTATTGCCTTCTTGATCTGTGCTTCATAATTTAAATCCTTATCAATGTAATTAAACCATACGTGGTTAACGGCATTGCAATTTTAAGCAAAACATTCTTAATAAAAAATATTATTTATGAAATCTTAGAAAATCCTGCATTTTACTCCAAATTTTAAACTTTAATTTAACAATAACTTATTCCACATCACTAAATCGATTTAGTAGGCGAATGGTTAGCGCTCTTGCCTTTTGTTCAACAATTCGTGGTTTGACTCAACCTTGGGCATGGATGTTTGTAGTGGTTCTGAATCCACTTTAAACAGTAGGTTCCGATCTAATTAGCATTCGTGTGCAAAAAATGACGGTTGAGCGACAAACACACAAACAAAGAAAACAAAAAATCCACATCATTTAATCATCTCACGCTTGGACTTCTATCTTGTTGATATAACGTTTATAAATTGTTTGATAATGTTGATGTTAAGACACACAGTTATTCATAGAAATAATATACTTAATCATATAATGAACAATCCGGTTAATCAATCCAGCTCTAAGCATTCTGGTGTCTGGTGCTTTGTTGTTTTAACAAATGGCAAAGAAATTAAAGATTATTCTCAGAAATTCTTCGCATTTATTGTCAAGTTAATAAGTAACTACCAAATTTTAAATAAGAAATTTTCGTATATAAAATATTTTAATAGATTTTTGACCGTTAAGAAAAACATTTTTTTTATTTTCATATTCGGAGAAATGGTTTCATATGGAACCAGTTCTCTAGCACAAAAGATGAAGTATAAGATGTAATTGTTAGTTGAGGATTGTGTTGCTTTATATTTTCAAATTGCAATTATTGCAATGTTTTAAAGTGTTTTATGTAAGAATTACGATATGTTTTAGTCCATAATATCTACCTGGACGAAATCAACCGTATTATAAAAATAAATAAAGCTAAAAAACCAATATATTATGTAAGTCTAAACTTTACACTATGCCTCTAGAAAATTTATAAAATTACGTGGATACTTTTAAATTTTAATTAATGTATGGAAGAAAGAACTTAAAAAAGAAAATTAATTTCTATTTACAAATATATAATTTGAATCCAATCTAGTATTTCACAAAGATATACCGTATTATAAAGGAGACATCAAAATGTAAATATTAAAGTTTCCTAACCCTGTGTGTGTTTATAGTTTAAATTACGAAATAGTGATTTGTAAATCTTTAAGTATTAAAGTTTTATTACTATTCCCTCCTTGTAATCATTTTGTCTTCTCTTATATTAATCGCTTAAAATATTCTATTTTTGTACAAAAATTTTAATCTTCATTCTCCAGTGTTATATTCTGACACGAATGAAGAAGGAAGGAGAGTACAGGACTTCTTGAGCTCGACTGCATTCGAACTAATATCCGGTATAAAAAAACCCAGCATGCTAATAATAATTTAACATGAAAGTCATATAAATAAAACTTGTCCAACCATGCCAGGAAGGGACACGGTGTCTTTAAACATCATGGCGGAGCAAGAGAGAGTTGCACTTGACATATTCTTCTCGAAACCCATAGCGCGGTCATATTTTCCATTCTTATTTTTTTTTCAATGAATCACTTGTTATGACCATTGAAAATGTACTCGATAATTTGAAAAAATAAAAATCAGTCCTTTCGTAAGGTTTCTAGAGAAGGAAAAACTCTTAATTGACGCCATGCTTATGTTGATTAAGGATAATCTCTGAAGATCCATAATTCAAGAGAAAGCCTTAAGTTTCTTATAAGAGATCATTAGAGTTCTTGGAGGCTTTCGCCTTGGAATGAATTCAAACAATACTTGCCTAGGAAACTAAAAACCCAGATGCGCTTTCTGCAGAGAGATTTTTTCAGTTAAAAATTCACTTGATTTAAAGCATTAACCCAATTTAATTGTTCCACTACAAAAAATAATAAATTTTAAATCGTTCTGGATTAATCTTGACATTGGTCAAAAGTATAACTAAAAGTTAAACTGACCCTTCTATTCGGAGATTCCTCGTTCTGGAAATATTAAACTCTTTTTTACCCCAACTAGTTTGGATTTGAATCTTTACCAATGCATCCCTTTTGTCAATCGTCAAAAAACCGGTATCGTAATTTTCTCCAAAATTTTCTCTTTCTGTATCCTTGTTGCGCGAGGTGCCGCATTTCACTTTGAAAATTCTGTTATCTACACAGCTCTGTCTCAGCTGCCTTATCAGTTTTAAAATTTCATAGGAGCTGTTATCCCCAGTGATTCTTAGGCTACTCACTTGGTTACTGTTTTAGATAAGTTTATAATTACTAGAGCAAAGATAATATTTAAGTGCAAAAATATTTGCATTCATTTTTCATAATGTTATAAATTAAAAAGGAGATTTTGGTCATATGAAATCAGTTTTCTCATGAAAAGGAACAGATATAACACTAATTAATTTATTAAATTGGTTTGTTGCATTTTGCATATAATTATATGATGGGCAATTAAGTGTTTATTTTTTCTGTTTCTTCCATTGGAAAATAACAATTCATCCTACTGATTAAATATATTAGCATTAGAAGTGCATGAATAATGTCCCGTGTAAAATTTTCTTCCTGGAAATTATCCACTACATTTTACTGAATGATATGCTCAATATGCATCACAAATCATTTAAAGGCTTTTCATATAGAACCTTACAATCCGCTTTATTGGAAAAAAATCCATAAGAAAAAGAAATAAAGTAATTATTCAAAAGATCTATTTAATGAAAAATATCTGATAGAAATGCATGAATAATCTCTCGTGTAAAATTTTCTCCCTGGAAATTATTCACTACATATTAATGAATAATATTCTCAATACTCGTCAAAAATAATTTAAAGGCTTTTAATGTGGAACCTTATAATCCATTTTATTCAAACAAAATTCCGTAAGACAAAATGAAGTTATTTTAATTATTTGAAAAATTGATTTAAGGAAAAATATCTGATGGATATCTGGAAATTATCTTATAGAAATGCATGAATAATCTCTCATGTAAAATTTTCCTGGAAATTATCCACTACATATTACTGAACAATATGCTCAACATTCGTCACAAATCACTTAAAGGCTTTTAATTTAGAACTTTGCAATCTGTTTTGTTCAAAAGAAAACTTCAATATTGGAAAGAAATGAAGTTATTTTAAATATCTGAAATATCGATTGAAAGCAAAATATCTGATGGGCAGTTTATATACATTTTTATCGGCCTTCGTTAAGGCTTAGTTCTAAGCAACTAAAAGCAAATGAATTTCCTTCAAATTCAGTTAAAAATACAGTTCTATCTAAATCATCATGTTTTTGAATCGATGTTCATAATTTATTATGCCCGTTTTTCAATGTAAATTACGCAATGGAAAATGTACACCACTGTATAGTTATCCTCAGAATATATAGTACAGATTTAACATAAAATTTTTATATTAACATATTTCAGTCCGAGCAACGCCTTTTTTTATCTATTCGTGTCATAATTATAAAATAAATAAAAAACTAACTTAGATTAGGGATAACAACTGTGACTCGAAGACTATTTATCATAATAAACCTTAATTTAAGAAACTTTCTACTTTTTCATTTTTCTTCGATATGTGTAAATGTCATTATCAAAGAAGCTTACTGGACGTACAAGGTGCTTATAAATTATTTTTCGAGTAAAATATCGAAAACATTCTTTGAAAAACTTACACAATCCAACACTAGTACATTCCGTATTTCTTCAGATTCTTGTAATCTTCTAGATAACCTAAATGCACAAATTCTTATGATCACGCATATTTCGTATCAACTTGTTAATCTGCTAAGAAAATCTTCATGTTAGACATGCCTTTCCTGAGAAATTGAACAGATGTCCTTTCTTCTTCAGCAAAATATTTAAACAAGCAAACATGTATTATCTTGCACTTCAGAGAAAAAAATTATGTATTAATGTGTAAATTTCTATTACAATTCACTAAAAGAAAGATGTTAAATCAAGTCAGAAATAAATAAACATTAGATCAATATTCGAAAAAGAGTGGAAAATGTTAATTATGCATACGAAATAATTAATATCAACTTCAGTGATACTTGATTACGTCTATTATTCCTTGTTTGTATAGAGAATATTTAATTTATTCTACTGTGGGAAATTTGTAAAACAGTTTGATCAGAATTTTGTAAATTTATCACAGGCATTTGAAAGAGTTTATATTTGATCGCATTTAATTACAAAGTGTACGAGTAAAAAAAATATTTATATCAGTTCTTAAAATAAAACATATTGTATATAGATTTTAATGGTTTTTATGGAGCCGAGAATGCAAATGTAGACGTGTATGTGCTATCGTGGAATATTGCTTTTCGGCAATGTTCCATAGCTATACGTGTTTTATTAAGTAAATGGATTAGTAAATAAATGGAGAAATTGTGTGTTACTTTCTATGCACAGGAACTTTTTAATAACCTTTTTCAAGTGCCCCGAATTGGTTCTAAAGTTAAAATCCCATATTGTGAAATTTGGCGTTGGTTATTAACAGGACCGTTCATTGACAACTTTTTCTGTTCTTGTTTATTGTGAAGAATATACCTTTTAAGTGGGGGTATGCAACGCAATCAGTACAAGTAAAATCATTTTGTGGATCGCACCTTCTATTCATTGTTTAAAGTATCCAAAAATACAAATATGAACGATGGGAATAGAATAGTGTTTTTGAAAACAAAAGTGTGTAAAACGTGAAATAAAGTATAATAATCCCAAAATACATAATCGTTAATGTTTAAGAAAAATTTAATGAATTATTCAAAATAATTTTAATACGAAATATTAAATGCCTGCAAAAGAACAGAGGGTATTAACACATTTTTAGAACGATTTTGGGGCCGTTTAATTAATATTTAAAATTTAAAGACTATTTTTTAAATGCTCGACCTGATAGCCTTTTTTCTGGACTGTATGTCTGCATCATGATTTCCATGATAGAAGAGCTTTTCATAAAATTTCCAGGGGTATTGATTTCCATTCCTCATCCACTACTTTCCAGAGTCCATCCATCGTGGTCGGTTTGCGTTTAGAAAGAGCTCTTTTCAAGAGACCAAAGGCACAATAGTCCATAGTGGAAATCCTATTTCGTCAGCAAGACTTGAGTGTGAGTTTCCAGGCAGATGCCCGCTGACTCTAGTTTAAGGTTTGTAGGAGGCATAAGGGCAGCTTTTACATAATTATCTCTACGCATGAGAATATTATATTAACATAAGTTTCATCTGGAATAATAGTTGTTAGGGGAAAGCACTAAGATGTACAATTACATTTCAAATTAATGGTGATTTAAATGGGTGAGACTTGAACATTGGAAAATATGCTATATTATATTGTTTCAATTTAGTATTGTTCTACCTTTTCTTTATTGGAATACAAAAACAGGATATCTGGTTACAATCTAGGATATATGGGTTAGTAAAAACATATTTATGTACATTGATAGGTTAGTAAAATATATAAAAAGGAATATATATATATATATATATATATATATATATATATATATATATATATATATATATATATATATATATATATATATATATATATATATATATATATATATACAATTTCAAGAGGATTTTGGACAGACTGTAAGTACAGTTTGGTCCTGCATAGTTCCATAATTTTTATTTGTTTATTTGCATCTGAACCAGAGAATATGTGTGTCGATAGGTCTGTTTGTTTGTCTATTAATTAGCCATTGGTGGAGGGGTTGAGTCTTAGGACTCCCTTGGGTTGATTAAAATTTGCTTTGTCATAGATGTTATAGGTTGGTATATTGCTGATTAGAGGGTTAGGTGATATATTTAATTCCTCATAGAATTTGAAGGAGAGTTTTTGGATGAAGTTTTTAGGGTTGTAATCTTGAGTGATTTTCTTATGAGATCATTTCTGACATAGTAGGGAGAGTTGGCGATTTGTCTTAGCACTTTGTTTTGTTCAATTTCTAAATGATTGAGATTAGTGGGGGCGGTGCCTCTCCATATGTAACAGGCATAAGTGATAATTGGTCTCAAAAAAGTTTTGTATATCAGAAGTTTATTGTTAATTGATAGGTTAGAATTTCTTGAAATGAGGGGGTATAGTTTGGTTTTTGCGGCAGTAAATTTTCGTTTGATTTCCATTATGTGGGGTTTCCACGTGAGTTTGCTGTCAAGAGTGACACCTAAGTACTTAGTTTTGGGGCTCCAGGGTATGTTTTTGTTATAAATTTTGAGTGGGAGGTAGTTGGCTCTTGAACGAGTAAATAACATGGCAACGCTTTTGTCGGGATTAATGTTAATATTCCAGGTATCAAACCATCTTTCCAGTTTTTTAATGTGTGCTGTTAAATTATTGCATACATTTACGAAATTTTTGTTGGAGCTGATAATAGCTGTATCGTCAGCGAATAGGCAAGTTGATGTATGGGGGTGGGTTGGAATGTCATTGATGTAGATCAGAAATAGGAAGGTTCCTAAGAGGGAACGTTGTGGAACACCAGACTTAATGGGATGTTCTTCGGAGAGGGAGTTTTCTACTCTGACTTGGAATATTCTGTTTTTGATATAATTGTTGATAAGTTTGACAAGTGCCTGAGGGAAATTATATTTCATTAATTTAAGTATTAGCCCGTCAAACTAGACCTTGTCAAACGCTTTTGCTATCTCAAGAAAGAGTGCTGCCGTAAAAGATTATTGGTTAATTGTTTGGGAAGCTTGTTCTGCTAATCTTAGTAGTTGGTGCGAGGTTGACATTTTTTTCCTAAAGCCTATTTGCTGTGGCATTATTATATTAAAGGTTTTTTCGTGTTCCTCGAGTCTACTTAAGATAACCTTTTCAGCGATTTTTCCTATGGTTGGGAGCAGGGAAATGGGTCTATCATTTGTGGTGAGATGTGGGTTTTTTCCCGGTTTATGAATGGGGACGATAATTGCCTTTTTCCAGGCTTTGGGGAAATAGCTTTGTTTTAGTATTTCATTAATAATATCCGTAATTTCTAATATGATAGTAATTGGAAGCTTTTTAATAGTAAGGTTCGTTATTCCATCATGTCCGGGGCTTTTTTTGAGTTTTAGGTTTTTAATGATTTCGACAATTTCAGATGGTTTGACTTCAGAGGGGGTGGAGTTTTTCAGGTTGCTAGAGTAATTATTGATTAAGGGTCTGATGTCTGGGTGGGTGGTGGGCTGTTTGGAGCAAGTTGTTTCTCAAAGGCTACTGCTAAAGTTTCAGCTTTTTCAATGTAGGTGATTTTATTTTCTCCAATAAGGTGTTTTATTGCGTTTTTGGGGGACTTGATGTTTTTTGTTACTTTCCATATTGAGTTGTCTGAGGTTTCAAGGCTTTGGAGATAACAGGCCCAGGATTTATTATTGTGGTCATAGATTTTGCTTGCAATTTTACCTTTGAGGGTATTTTTTTTCTTTTGACCGCGGGGTCTTTAGAGTTGTTATGCATTTTTCTTAACCTGTTTCTTTCTTTGATTAGGTTTCTAACATGTGGTGGGAGGGGTGCTGAGGGGTTGCTCGATACAGGATCCATAGTGGAAAATGTCAGGGGACTTCACAGGAATATGTTGAATAGGTATATATGCAATACTTGTATTAGTCTTCATTTTTTCAAGGAATGCAGTGGTAGTTTTCAAAGTATCACTTGTAGCTTTGTCTTGTTGATGTTTCACTCTTTGAAAGTCTTTGGGATAAAGAAGTGGAATTTCTTTTGTAAATATTGGACGTAAAACCTTTTCTCCTGATAGTATGATTAGTTGATGTAACTTTCTATGTATATAAAAAAGTATTTTTTTAACCCATACAGTATTGAGTTTATTACAATAAGCCCTATATGTTGTATGGAATAAGTACTATGTTAATAAAGTAAAATTTTCACTGCTTCACATACCTCAAGCCCACTATAACATCGTTATTCATTTTTATTACTTTCTATATAGTTGTCCCATAATTTTAAAAAAAATCCTTGGCTACTACTCTTTATAGTACTTGTCATTTCGAAATTACATTTTGAATGATTGAACTCAAACCGCAAAAAAACCTTAAAGCAAAATGCACAAATATTATGTTATATACACGAGTTCAAAGACTTTAAAAAAAACTCCAATTATGTTATCCGTAACTCAAATATTCTGTGATTCCTTATATTGGTGCTAAAAGGTCGTATTTCATAAATAGTCACTTAAGGCCATAATGTAAAATGAATAAGCTTTTTCAAGAAGTATTCGAAGCATATAAAATAGTATTGATAAAAATATACGTAACTTACATAAATGTATTAATAACTAATATTTTGATACCTTTACAGATGAATAACTAAAATAGAATTGAAAGAATTAATGTTTAATAATGTAATAATTACCATCATCTAATTAAGATTTAATATAATTTCCGCACTTTATAAAATAACAAAGATTGAATACATTATTTGCTTCTTTATCAGAATTAATATAAAATTCATATTATTATAACGCACCCAAGATTTCAAACCATACATTAAAGTAAATAAGATGATATTATCGTGTTTCTTGGCGCTAAGGTTATATAAATTTTAAGATATTTTACTTTTCTGTAATTTTATTTAATGGCTGTTATTAAATAACTCAATATAAATATGCACCATGTATTGCCTTCTTGATCTGTGCTTCATAATTTAAATCCTTATCAATGTAATTAAACCATACGTGGTTAACGGCATTGCAATTTTAAGCAAAACATTCTTAATAAAAAATATTATTTATGAAATCTTAGAAAATCCTGCATTTTACTCCAAATTTTAAACTTTAATTTAACAATAACTTATTCCACATCACTAAATCGATTTAGTAGGCGAATGGTTAGCGCTCTTGCCTTTTGTTCAACAATACGTGGTTTGACTCAACCTTGGGCATGGATGTTTGTAGTGGTTCTGAATCCACTTTAAACAGTAGGTTCCGATCTAATTAGCACTCGTGTGCAAAAAATGACGGTTGAGCGACAAACACACAAACAAAGAAAACAAAAAATCCACATCATTCAATCATCTCACGCTTGGACTTCTATCTTGTTGATTAACGTTTATAAATTGTTTGATAATGTTGATGTTAAGACACACAGTTATTCATAGAAATAATATACTTAATCATAAATGAACAATCCGGTTAATCAATCCAGCTCCAAGCATTCTGGTGTCTGGTGCTTGGTTGTTTTAACAAATGGCAAAGAAATTAAAGATTATTCTCAGAAAATCTTCGCATTTATTGTCAAGTTAATAAGTAACTACCAAATTTTAAATAAGAAATTTTCGTATATAAAATATTTTAATAGATTTCTGACCGTATGAAAATCTATGTTTTGTCTTTTCCTATTCGGAGAAATGGTTTCATATGGAACCAGTTCTCTAGCACAAAAGATGAAGTATATGATGTAATTGTTAGTTGAGGATTGTTTTGCTTTATATTTTCAAACTGCAATTATTGCAATGTTTTAAAGTGTTTTATGTAAGAATTACGATATGTTTTAGTCCATACTATCTACCTGCATGAAATCAACCGTATTATAGAAATTTAAATAAAGGAAAAAACCAACATATTATGTATGTCTAAACTGTACACTATGCCTCTAGAAAATTTATAAAATTACGTGGATACTTTTAAATTTTAATTAATGTATGGAAGAAAGAACTTAAAAAAGAAAATTAATTTCTATTTACAAATATATAATTTGAATCCAATCTAGTATTTCACAAAGATATACCGTATTATAAAGGAGACATCAAAAGGTAAATATTAAAGTTTCCTAACACTGTGTGTGTTTATAATTTAAATTACGAAATATTGAGTTGTAAATCTTTAATTATTAAAATTTTATTACTATTCCCTCCTTGTAATCATTTTCTCTTCTCCTATATTCATCGCTTAAAATATTCTATTTATGTGCAAAAATTTTAATCTTCATTCTCCAGTGTTATATTCTGACACGAATGAAGAAGAAGGAGAGTACAGGACTTCTTGAGCTCGACTACATTCGAACTAATATCCGGTATAAAAAAACCAGCATACTAATAATAATTTAGCATGAAAGTCACATAAAGAAAACTTGTCCAACCAAGCCATGAAGGGACACGGTGTCTTAAAACATCATGGCGGAGCAAGACGGAGTTGCACTGGACATATCCTTCTCGAGACCTATAGCGCGGTTATATTTTCCATTGATATTTTTTTTCAATGAATCACTTATTATGACCATTAAAAATGTACTCGATAATTTGAAAAAATAAAAATCAGTCCTTACGTAATGTTTCTAGAGAAGGAAAAACTCTTAAATGACGCCATGCTTATGTTGATTAAGGATAATCTCTGAAGATCCATAATTCAAGAGAAAGCCTTAATTTTCTTCCAAGAGATCATTAGAGTTCTTCGAGGCTTTCGCCTTGGAAGGAATTCAAACAATACCTACCTAGAAACCTAAAAATCCAGATGCGTTTTCTGCAGAGAGATATTTTCAGTTGAAAATTCACTTGATTTAAAGCACTAACCCAATTTAATTGTTCCACTACAAAAAATAATAAATTTTAAATCGTTCTGGATTAATCTTGACATTTGTCAAAAGTATAACTAAAAGTTAAACTGACCCTTCTATTCGGAGATTCCTCATTCTGGAAATATTAAACTCTTTTTTACACCAACTAGTTTGGATTTGAATCTTTACCAATGCATCCCTTTTGTCAATCGTCCTAAAACAGGTACCGTAATTTTCTCCAAAATTTTCTCTTTCTGTATCCTTGTTGCGCGAGGTGCCGCATTTCACTTTGAAAATTCTGTTATCCACACAGCTCGGTCTCAGCTGCCATATCAGATTTAAAATTTCATAGGAGCTGTTATCCCCAATGATTCCTGGGCTGCTCACTTGCCTACTGTTTTAGATAAATATCACGTAAAGCCGGACGTATTGGACTGTCGTCCTTATCTGAGAAACTTGGCATTATTCGAGAAAACTATAGTGCTCAAGTAGATTCCAAACCAATATTGTGTTCCAGGAAACGAAAAAGCCAACTTCCCGCTAAAAGGTGCTTTCATAAGGCAGAATATTTCTCGTCTAATGCCCTTCCATATTATATTAAACATCTTATTAAAGGATCTATCAAAGTAAGTGCTCAGGAAGAACTCTATTATCGTATTTCTCGTAAATCCTTGAAGATTGCTATTCTGAATTTGTGCTGCAGACCAAGGCGTAGATCGGTTGTAAAATTCAATCTTACCAATGGAGATGATTCCCTTCGAAAAATATCTGTAAAGATTCAAATTTTTTTCCTTCTTCAATGTGGATTCTGCGCATCCCATATTCTTATGCCACACTTAGACAAAATATTTAGACAGTACGAGAAGGAAATTTTTGAAAAGATGTTTTCTATAAGAGGCCAATAATTTATTTTTAACTAGGAGTATATTAAAATTGAATCAAATGTTTGATTATAAAGTACGATAATTTTGTATTTATCTATATTTTTCATTAAATAAATTTTTCTACAATATTGCGTTTGGAGGATAAGAGACATTTTTGTCCTGAGTTTTTAGATTAAGTGATTAATCTTTGTAACACCTAACAAAAAGTTAAATACTAATGACACATCTTATAAAGATTAGTATGTAGTTGTTTGAAATCTTTTATTCTGCAATAGCAATAGCTACAAATTTGTGAATGCGATGTAATACAAACATGTATATTCCATATCAAAATCATCTTCCATTCATAGATTACGTGTCTTATTAAATTAGTTCGATAAATAATCAATATTTACCTAATCAATGTGGCAGTTCAATTATGGTTCACATTTTTTTGAATTTCTACACTATACAATTTTGAGAATTTCTTATGTTTGGAAAATGGTAGTGTCCAGACACTAAAAGTCGCAATTGATGTTAACAATGTCGAACATACATATCTTTTTTTTGTACTTTACCTTCGTTTAAAAAATAGACTTTACCAGTATGTAACATGTAATATGTTTTGCTTCTGTCTCTTTCTTTGCCTGAACTTGCATGATCCTTAATCACCATCACCACTCTGACATATAAGAGACTTAGAATTTTTTCTTCATTCGATTAATATCAGAAATATGTTTCCCACGTTTTTGAAGTCAAGAATCTATTCGTAAACATTAAAAACATGATTAGACGATCTTCAGGAAAAAAGGAAATATAAAAATTTTCTACAGCAATAATTTTATTGTTTAATGAATAAAATGCACCAGGAATCTATATATGATGCGAAAGGGAGTATTTCCTGGTCTCAACTATCAAGCAAAACATGTTCTAATTTTATGAATTTTATATAACTACCAAAATTAAAATAAGAAGTTTTTTTATTAAAATACTTTTTAACGTAGTTGTGATGTTCGTTCAATGGTGTTCTCTTTTTACTATGGAGATTTTGTTTCCTTAAACAAAGTCTGCATTCTTTTGTAGAAAAAAGTTTTGGGCTTGCATTTATCGAATTATTCGCAGGTTTCATATTTTATTGCTCAATTACTGAGATTAGTTTTCCTGGCCTTGTTTGATACTCAAGAAGTATATCAGCCATAACCTTATCTGCTCTAGATTTGTATCCATAATTAAATTTTCTGTTAATTTTGATATTTGCTCTAACTGCATAATGGTAGAATACAACCGTTTTGAATCATTTTAGATTATATTCATTCTTTTTAACTATATTGTTGTGTGCTTAAAATAATATAGTAAAAATATCATACATAAATCAAATGTTAAATATTGGTTATTATTTTACTTTTTACAGTACTCACTTGTGTATCTGTATGTAATACAGAAGTGAGAGTGGAAAAAACTTAACGTAACTTACTTTACCACACACAAGAAGAAGTTAATATAAATTCTCCTATCTTCACACACACACAAGGGATAATTGTTATTCGGTATTTAGTTTATTGCTTGATAACTATTTATATTTACCTCATTTCTTTATGATATTAGAATATTCAACCAAACTAAATTAAAGGCACTTGATTTTTGCATAAATTATTTTTATATAAAATTGTTCTTTTAGTGTGAAAAGTTAAAAATTATGTAATTTCATATTTGTATCTTTGGCATACCATTCATAAATATTATCTTACAATTCTTTTGAAAACGCGAGTCGTGTTATTTTCGAGGTCAAGCGAAATATGACATTGTTATTCATTTTTTTTACTTTGTATATAGTTGTCCAATAAATTTTAAAAATGTGGCCACTGTTCTCGATTAATGCCTGTCATTTCTAGAGAACATTTAACATGTTTAAACTCAAACCACAAGAATTAAACAGTAAAAAACGAAAAGAAAACACCTTAAAGTAAGTGCACAAACATTATGCTACACATCCGATTTAAAAGTCTTTAAGACAAACACTCAAACTATGCTATCCGGAACTCAGATTTTCTGTGATTCCTTATATAGGTGCCAAAATGACTTATTTAAAACATATCCTTTTAAGGACATACTGTAAACAGGATAAATTTTTTCCCAGAAGATTACTAGGCAAAAAAAAGTTTTGATAAAAATATACTTTATTTATACATAAATTTATTATTATTAGAATAGTTAACATTTTTTTGCCTTCACAGATTTACACATTTCCATGTATAGTTAAAAATAGAATTGAAATAACAATTGTTTAAAGATTTAATTATTACAACTATCTTAATTTAAGATTTAAATGAAATTTCCGCACTTCATAAAATATCAATGATTAACTACGTTATTTTCTTCTTTCTCAGACTTAATATTGAACTCAGATTACTATAATACACCCAAAATTTCCAATTCATAAATTAATGTTAATAATATGATATTATTGTATTTTAAGATGCTAATGCCTCACAATTTTAAGATATTTTTTTATTTTTTATTTTTCTGTAATTTGACTTGATGCCTGTTAATAAATAACAGAAACTAAATTTGCGCCATTTTTTCCCTTCTTTATCTGTACTTCAAAATTTAAAACGTTATCAATATAATTATTTCATACGCGGTCAGCAGCATTGCATTTTTGAGCGAAACTTTGAGATTTCATACACCTAGAAAATGCAACATTTCACTCTAAGTTTTAATTTATAATGTCCCAATAGCTCTTATTCCACATCATTCAATCATCTCAAGCTTGAACTCCTGTCCAGTCGCTTAACGTTTGTAAATATTTTGGCAATGTTGATGGAGAAACACAATTATATTCATAGAAATAATATTCGTAGTGATGAATGAACAATCACGCGAATCAATCTAAAGGTTAAGATTTTTGTTCTGTCGCAATTTGGTTTTTTTAACATACGGCATAGAAATTAAAGATTATCTTTAGAAACGATATATATGTTTATATATATTATATACAGATTTTTAATAACAGAACAATTAGGTAAATCAATCTAAGGATAAGTATTTGTAGGGATTAATGTTTTAAAGAAAATGATTTAAAAATTAAAATCATTCTTTGAATCTCTTTTCATTAATTTACATGTTAATTATTCAGAAGATATCCCTATTAAATTAATATGAGAGCCAACTTTCTCATTAATATCTAAATTACAGGAACGCTTAATTGCAAGTATCTCAGAAGAAATAAAACGTTAAACTTTGATTTGCAATAACTTGTCATTATCTATAAGCAAAACTAGCAAATCATCCAGACAAGGCCATTAATTTGAAAACATCTATTTGTTGAATTAATTATGCGCATGAGTGTAAAATTTTTTATTTATATAAATTCAATGAAACTACCAAATTTTAAATTAGAAATTTTCTCATATAAAATATTTTATGATTGAGTTTACTGGAATGTTGTTCTTTTCTGTATGAATTTCTTCATGGAGATGTGGATTATTCGTGTCCTCGTCACTTGGGATAATATAAGAAAGTTCTTTTATAGATTTTAGTATGCTAGAGTTTAATTTTGTCATAGTTTGTCCCACACATAATTGAATTTGAAGCATGAAATCAAAAGATTTTCGCGACTATAATTAAATCCTAGCATATTATTGAAAATAAAATCTTCACTGTACTTCTAGAGAATTTGAAAAAATGTATATAGATACTTGTGTAAATATATAATTTTAAGCACTTTTAAAACTAGTTTTTTACATAGATTTAGCAAAATATGAAATCCTTATGTAAATATTATAGTTCCATAACTTTAATGTGGAGGAACGCTTAATGCCATAATTATACTAGGTATTTGCAATACAAATTTGTTTAAGCATTCTATCATATCGCCTTACATTTTTCTCACTTTCTATAAGGTAGCGATTAAAAATACTTAACGCAATCAGGACATTAAATATGCATATAATCTAATATATACTTAAGTCCGTTATACAGTTTTGGAAAGATTGTGATGTTTAAACTTTCCTTTCTGATTCTTACGCATTTGGGATGCTGCAGAATTATCTACGAAAAATTGCCTTACAATTACTTTTCATTTCCCTTTTGTTCTACGGTCTCTGATTTTAACTTGAAGAAATAGTCCCTCACCGTAATTTCAATGGTCGATGTCTCACCAGAAACCAATCACGCACCTTTATGAGGGGCCGTTGTATGTACTTTGAATCAACTCCTCTCTTTGTGTGACATGCAGATATTCTCTCTAGTGCATCAACACAAAAAAATTTTCCGCAATGTGGTTGCCCACGTGGTTATATTAATTTCATTTTTATTTGTGATGAATATTTTGGAATATCCCGTGAAGCACAAAAATTCCAAAACATGAAGTGCGAAGTGGCGAAGGAACAGTGCATATTCTAGAGCGAAATTATCTAAATGATTGAGTGTGTATTTAAGTCAAAAGATTGCATCACAATCCAAGCGTTAAACTAATATTTCCTAGCATTTTTCTGCCTTCTCCGATTTGGATCTCTACCACTTTAAATTTGTTATGTCTATTGCAATGCTTATATTAAAACCCGATTGTGTTCATAGATATGATAACTTTTTCAATAAGAGGACAAGTAGGGAAATCAATATATTAATAAGTATTTGAAGGGACTAAGGTTTTGAAGAAAGTAATTAAAATCATTCTTTGAATCTCTTTTCATTAATTTACAAGTTAATCGTTCAGAAGAAATCTCTTAAATTAATATTAGCCAATTTTCTCATTAATATCTAAATTACAGGAATGCTTTATTGCAAGTATCTCAAAAAACAAAATGTAAAACTGGGATTAGCACACAATAAATTGTCACATCAAATAAACGCATCCAGCAAATCATCCAGACAAGGCCATTAATTTGAAAACATCCATTTCTTGAATTAATAATGCACATGAGTACAAAACATTTGTTGTTTATATAAATTCAATGCATTTACCAAATTTTAAATTAGAAACTTTCTAATATAAAATATTTTATTTGTAACATGGCTGGAAGATTTGTCATACACTGCATTGTTCTTTACGGAGATGTAGATTATTCTTGTCCACATCTCTAGTGAAGTGTCTCGTTTGGTTTTAATGTATTTGTGTTAGACTTTTGTCATAATTTGGCCCATGCAGTATTGAATTTCAAGCATGAAACCAAATGTTTTTTTATTGTAAATAAATCAAAAGCATATTATTGAAAAAATATCATTCCTCTACCTCTAGAGAATTTATAAAATTGTATACATACTTATCTAAATATTAACCTGTGTGTAAATATAAATTTAATTTACATTTGGAAAGTATATAATTTATTGCACTTTAAAATTTCTAGTTTTTCACACAGGTTTACCATAATATAAAATGCCCCAAAATGTGTAAATATTATAGTTGCATAATTTTAATATGGAGAAAATTCCATACTTATAAACGTGTTTGTGGTGAGAGTGGAGTCCGAAGAGAGCAGACGTGCCTTTTAACTGCTCCTTCATTTGGATATTAAAAGGTGTTTATTTTTACCACTGTGCTTCGTGAACTATACCATCGGATAAATCTCAACGAGAACAACAATATGATATCATTTTTATAAGTGTGAGTTTAATAATAAATTAACTAAAATTAATAATTCTTTTTCAGCAATCAATTGTGCAAGAATTCTTTTAGTCCAAACTACTAAAGTAGCAACCTCTTAAATAAGTAACGGTCTGTCAGTTTCATCTTTTGAATTAATCTATTGCATGAAGCAATTTTTCTTATTTTAATACCTTTGCTGTGTTCTAAAATACAAGTAAGATACTGCCGTAATTTACTACAATGACTATTTTATTCAATCAATAAACTTCTTTCCAAAGACACAGCAGTAAAGTATAACTTTAATATAAATTCTAAAAATACCAAAGAAAAACCTTGTCGATTCAATATTTTCGTTTCCTGCGCGCTTAAACCATAGCTAGATTAATTTTTTTTAAAAATATTTATGAATTAATAAGTGATTGCAGTTCTTTAGCAATTTATCATTATTTCCTATTCTATTTTTTTATATATTTCTTCGAAAGCGATAATGAGATGTATTCTAAAATGGTTTAAAAAGTTCTTAATTTTAATTCTTCCAAAAATCATCAAGGAAATAAGAAAATAAAATTCTTCAATTATATATTTTATGATATGCAATATACATACTTAACTTTTACAAGAAAACTATGATTTAGATAGTTCAAACATGTTAAATAATATTATATGGAAAACGGAGATATTCCAATGCTAATGGGGTGTTTTGAAACATGTTATATAAATTACGTGATTTAAATAACATGTATTCTCAAATATGGAGAAAACTACTCTGAAATTATCTCCGAATATTTCTCCAGTAATAAATACCATCCCAAATGTAACAAGTAACGTTTAACTGCTGAAGTCTTATTTTACAAATATTTCTTTTGGTAAAGATGCATTCCCAAATATCCTCAATGACGTTTTGATTTATATTAGTTATCAATATATCATGCTTCTATGATTGTGTGACAAAACATTGTTATCGGTTTTGTTGACTTTTGCAGTGAAACTATCAGAACTCGATGTCAGGGATATAATACTTTGGCTTAAACGTAAATTAAACAAAATAATTCTGTTTCACGTATTGCTGTACATTTTATGCAATTGACTCCACCTTCATTTCGATGTGCAACATTGTGAGAAAACAAAGTACTTGAATACAAGAAAGTATAATTCTTTTTAATAAATTATTTCTTAACAATATACAAGAAAATATAATGTTTTCCCTTTTTATTATTTTATTTTCCATTCTTCAATAACCTTAAAAATGTAGGATACATTTCTTAATAATTGCTTGCTATTCCGAAACAACATTTGGCATGTTTGATATAAGAATCACAAGAAAGAAAGAAAAGAAAATATTTGAATGAAATGCATAAAGAATCTGTCACAAATATCAAAATTTAAAGTATCTATAACAACTCAACATTTAAATAACTCAGAAACAAAGCAGCCAATACGTAACTTTAAATTCAGTTTTCTCTATTTCCTTATATAAGTGCCAAAGATCGTATTTAAAGACCGTATTCTATTTAGCACATTCTGTATACCGGACAAATATTTTCCATGAAGATTACGCAACAATTCCTCATATAAATAAAATGCGCAATCAACACCAAAACTATTGGATGAGTTAATCTAGTGATAAGGTTTTTATCTATCTATTGATAGTTGGTGTTTGTAGAAATAAATTAGAAATTAGGGAATTACATTAATATGTCTTTTCATTAATCTTCATATCAATTTAACTCAAAAATCCTATTTAAAGTATTATTCAAGTATTTTTTCAATTAACTATATAATTATTGAAAAATTCAAGTATTTTTTTAATTTAAAGTATTATACAAGTATTTTTCAATTTTAAAAAAGCACAGTAGCATACATTTGCTAAACTCTCAGAAAGGTGAACAATAAAACATTTCATTGGCAATGACTTGAATTTTAAGAGAATTATTTCGAGAAATACATCTATTGATTGCATACATTGAGAAAATATAATTTAATTGCATAAAAATCATAATAATGCAAAACAAGAATTTATTTTATAAATTCCATATAACTATCAAGTAAGATATTTTTTATATATTTTATAAATATTTCTTTTTATTTTGAACTCAACATTAGGTTTTCTATTTTACGGAGTATTGGTTTTATTTTAACCAGTTCTCTAACGCGTAATTTGAGCGTAGTTCCCAAATGCTTTATCATTAATGTTTTCCAACTTTCTAAAAAATTGCTTAAAATTCATTTATATTTAAAATTTAAGCTGGGATTGCATTCATATATTTAATGTACTTCAAGTAAAAATTTTTCATTTTAGTTCTTACTATTAATTTACAAATTTGAGTTTGTAATTTCCATACATTAAGATAAATTTTTTCTCATTTATTTTATAAATATTTTATTGATTTTTATTTGTTCCTAAGCCTCCAAATTTTAAACGGAGGTTTGGTTTTATTTTAAGCAGACAATCAGCAATATTTTTAATAAAAAGTTTTCAAAAGGTCTCTTATATTTCATTGTTTGCAAATTTTTCATACAGCTTTCTATGCATTTCTCATTTGTTAATCATTTAACATTAAAATTAAGATAAAATACATTTGTGAAATATGCATGTAAAAATAATGTATGTAATATGTATGTAAAAAAGTAATTTTTTAAAAATTCCTCTGTACAAGAATATAACCCTGTCAACAGGATTGTTGAACTCGACAGTTTGAAACATATTGTCGTCCATGTCTTGTGTTAATTGTTATCGCTCTTGCCATATTGCACAACTGTTGCAGATTCTCCCGGGTAAGGCCAAGCTTTTTAGTTTTTTCCTCCTTTTCCTTTTCATTTTGTTACTCACTTGCAAACTTTGTCATCTCAAGTTCTTTATTGGTCACGGGAACCAAGTTGCAATCGATAAAGGCTATGATGTCTTCTTTTGTCATATCGACAAATCCTTTATTCCTTATGATGTGTCCCAACCTCATCGTAATTTCATTGGTTGATATCTAACCAGAAACCAATCACGCACCTTTATGAGGGGCCGTTGTATGTACTCTGAATCAACTCCTCTCTTTGTTTGACATGCAGCTATTCTTCTCTCTAGTGCATCAACACAAAAAATCCTTCCCGATATGTGGTTGCCGACGTGGTTATACTAATTTAATTTTTATTTGTGATGAATATTTTGGAAAATCCCGTGAAGCACTGAAGTTCCAAAACATGAAGTGCGAAGTGGCGAAGAAACAATGCATATTCTAGAGAGAAATTATCTGAATGAATGAGTGTGTATTTAACTCAAAAGATTGCATCGCAACCCAAACGTTAAACTAATATTTCCTAGCATTCTACATTATTCTGCCTTCTCCGATTTGGACCTCTATCACTTTAAATTTGTAATGTCTATTGCAATGTTTATATTAAAACTCGATTGTGTTCATAGATAAAATATACTTTTCAATAACAGGACAATTATGTGAATCAATCTAATAATAAGTATTTGTAGGGATTAGTACTTTGAAGAAAAATATTTAAAAATTAAAATCATTCTTTGAATCTCTTTTCATTAATTTACAAGTTAATTATTCAGAAGAAATCCCTTTTAAATTAATATTAGCCAACTTTCTCATTAATATCTAAATTACAAGAACGATTAATTGCAAGTATCTCAGAAAAAATAAAATGTAAAACTGTGATTAGCACAAAATATTTTGTCATATTACATTAACGTATCCAGCAAATCATCCAGACAAGGCCATTAATTTGAAAACATCAATTTCTTGAATTAGTAATGAGCATGAGTATAAAACATTTGTTATTTATATAAATTCAATGTAACTACCAAATTTTAAATTAGAAATTTTCTTATATAAAATATTTTATTTTTAAAATCGCTTGAAAACGTGTCATACATTGCTTTGTTATTTACGGAGATGTAAATCATTCTTGTCTACGTCTCTTGTGATAATATAAGAACTCCCAAACATGGAATAAATTACTCTGTAATTTTTTGCGAAATTTACTCGAGTAAAAATTCCAAGAGTATCAAGCAATGTTTAATTGATAAGCTGGTATCATTTGAATATATCCTCAGGTAGGGAAAAACTTCTAAATAATCTCAATGACAATTTTGTTCATATTATTGACTAACACATCATGTTCACGGCTGAACGACAAAAGATTTTTATCGGTATTATTGATTCTATCTTTGCAATTAAACATATCGAAATCGAGTCGGTGATGTTATTCTTTGTTCACTGAGAATCACTTGTTCATTCTACTATAATGTATGTGTTCAATAAATATCGTTCTGTTATTTTCATTCCTTCTTGGTGTAGCAATTTTAATGGCCAGTAGTGTATTTGTCCCATAAACTCAAAAAACCTTGGCTACTACTTTTAATAATACTTGTCATTTCAAAATAACATTTTGAATGATCGAACTCAAACCGCAAAAAAAGAAAATAACTTAAAGCAAAGTGCACAAACATTATGTTATACCTCCGAATTCAAAGTCCTTAAAGCAAACACTCAAACTATGCTATCTGTAACTCAGAAATTCTGTAATTCCTTATATTGGTGCCAAAGGGTCGTATTTAAAACATACTATCTTAAGGACAAAATGTTAATGAATAAGCTTTTTTCAAGTATTCGAAGCATATAAAAGAGTTTTGATAAAAATATACGAAATTTACATAAACTTATTATTATTAGAATAACTAATATTTTGATGCCTTCACAGATTCACAGATGTTTAACTAAATTAGAAGTGAAAGAATTAATGTTTAATAATGCAAAAATTACCATCATCTTAATTAAGATTTAATATAATTTCCGCATTTTATAAAATAACAAAGATTGAATACGTTATTTGCTTCTTTATCAGAATTAATATTAAATTCATATTATTATAATGCACCCAAGGTTTCAACCCATACATTAAAGTTATTAATATGGTATTATCGTATTTCATGGTGCTAAGGTTATATAAATTTTAAGATATTTTACTTTTCTGTAATTTTATTTAATGGCTGTTAATAAATAACTCAAAATAAATACGCAACATGCATTGCCTTGTTGATTTTTGCTTCAAAATTTAAACCCTTATCAATATAATTAATTCAGAAGCATTACAATTTTAAGCGAAACTTTCTTAATGAATGAGACTTCAAACATCTAAAAAAATCCTGCATCACACTCCAAATTTTAAATTATAATTTCCCAATAACTTATTTCACATCATTCAGCCGAGGTGTCAGCCGAATGGTTAGCGCTCTTGTTTATGGTTCCACAGTTCGTGGATTCGAACCCCATCTTGGGCATGGATGTTTGTAGTGGATCGGAATCCACTTTAAACCGTAGGTCCGGGTATAATTAGCACTCGTGTGCAAAAAATGACCGTTGAGCGACAAACACACAAACAAATAAAACAAAAAATCCACATCATTCAATCATCTCACGCTTGGACTTCTATCTTGTTGCTTAACGTTTGTAAATTGTTTGATAATGTTGATGTTAAGACACAACTAATCATAGAAATAATGTGCTTTATCATAAATGAACAATCCGGCCAATTAATCCAGCTCTAAGCATTCTTGTGTCTGATGCTTGGTTGTTGGAACAAATGGCAAAGACAATAAAGATAAATCTCAGAAAATCTTCTCATTTATTGTCAAGTTAATAAGTAACTACCAAATATAAAATAAGAAATTTTCTTATATAAAATATTTTAAAAGTTTGCTGACAGAATAGCTTTCCATTTATGTTTTATTTTCTTCGGAGAAATGGTTTCATATGGAACCAGGTCTCTAGAACTAAAGATAAAGTGTTTGATATATTTGTTAATTGAAGTTTTTTTCGACTTATGATTTTAAATTGCAGTTAATCACATTATTTTAATGCGTTTGTTTACAAAATTCCGATATGTATATAACTAAAGCAGAAAACCAATATATTATATAAGTCTAAACTTCACTGTGCATCTAGAAAATTTATTAAATTACGTGGATACTTATAGATTTGAATTATAATGTATAGAAGGAAGAACTTATGAAATTAAATTTAGTTTCTATTTACAAACATATAAATTGAATCCAATCTAGTATTTCACAAAGATATACCGTATTATAAAGAAGACATCACAAAATGTAAATATTAAAGTTTCCTAACTATTGTTTATGATTTAAATTAAGAAAGTATTGAGTTGTATAACTTTAAGTATTAAAGTTTCATAACTATGCCCTCTCCTTGTAATTATTCCATCTTTTCCTATATTAATCGCTTAAAACATTCTATTTTTGTAGAATTGTAATGTTCATTCTACGATGTGATATTCTGACACAAAGGAAGCGAGAAGGAGAGCAAAGGACTTCTTGAGCTCGACTATATTCGAACTAATATCCGGTAAAAAAAACCCGCATACTTATCTGCATTATACTAGTAAAAGCACAACCCTAGAAGCTATTGATGGTAACTACTGACTTTTGCAAACACACAAAGCAAAGGATTTTGAAAGTCCCTTGATTAGCACACCGGCAGGTGCTTGAAGAAAGTGAAATACCCAAATTAGATCAGAAATCAGCATACCCTATTCATCATCAAAAATCTCTGGGAAATTTAAGAAAACAAATTGGTTTTTCTTACTGAAGTTGTGGAACATGGCCTTAATCATGATAAAATTGATTTTACCCTAAATCCTTAATTATATAGAATTTTTAATGACACCGCAATACCTTGTGTTAAAAAGTCCACTCCTTGAGAAAAGCAAACGAAATGAAATATTTCTGAACAGATGTCTTAGCCTCACTGAGAGCTTTGAGAGACTGGCTTAGAAGAAAGGCAAAGTTAACTCTCCACCTTGCGATGTTATAATTCAGAGAAAACAAACTGCATACTTTAAAAAGACCTTGGTTAGCAATAAGCGATCTCTTCATTTAATGAATTCATTTCAAGTATGATAGTAAGGGAACAATCAAATTTTTACGCGCAATGTAATATATGATGCTGTTGATTCACCTAAACAAACATTCATACTTAAAAACGTATATCAAACTATTCTGTAACAAATGTTTTTGCACAGCATTTCTGTGAAGCTAACAATTAAAACACTCACGCAAAAATACTTTTATTCTGTATTCAAACCAAAGACTACTTCTGGGATAGAATTTGATTCATACCTTTGTCATTAAACCAATACATTACAAAGACAAATTTCATGATATTCTTTAGTTAAACATCAATATCACTTAATAATATTGCAGGTAAAGCTCTGGAGAAAGTAATTGTGAGAAGCACTAAAATTATTACTTGGAAACTTGCTGACTACTTTTTGAGGAGCAGACGTGATTTAGAATTTTTTGATGTAACTTGTCCTACAGTGTCAATAGTTTCATTACACCCTGTATAACAGACAAGTCCTTACAGCAGCTTTTTAAACCTTAACTTTGCTTTTGACATAGACTGGCTGAAGGGACTACTGTTGAAAAAAGGCCAAAGCTAGGCATTAGAGAAATTGTTTTCAACTGGAATAAAGGCTTCCTGCTCTAGAGTTCTTTCAGGCTTAGGTACGGCAAAGCCCTATTGAAATCTAGGCATTTGAGCAAATATTTTTTATCTGAATCTGAGGCTTTTTGTGACAGATGACTGGATATTTAGTGCGATGCTTGTAAAACGGAAT
>JAJQOW010000512.1:0-105540 GCA_037975125.1 Latrodectus hesperus
AGACGTGTCACCATGCAAATTATTTTACGCGCCATAACGTGGCAATTTCGCTCTTAAAGAGCGGTAAACTTCATAGCTTTCCTTTCAGTAGCGTGTGTTGAAGGGACGTGACTTGCTTATTTTATGTGTGTCTTTTTATTCAAAGAAATTGACCGAGCACTTGGATTTTATAAGCATGTGTGTCACGACTCTGAGTAAAGGAGTCCTCAATGATAAATAGCTGGATACTTGTTTATAATTTACTTCAATTAATGAACGTCAAGTAAACTTTAGTAACCATCAAAAGTTGCAAAAGATTTTGCTTGATTATGATAATAAATTAGCAGATTATTTTCCCTGAATTGTACCAAACATTTAGGAATTTGAACTGTAGTTTTATTTTCTGTTAAATCAAATATTTTGAAATCTATATTAAAAATATTAAATTTTCACTCACTTTCGACAATATGCTTCTATTGTTATACAGAAAAGGATTTTATTTAAAAGTTTCCATTATTATAGTAAAGAATGTCATTAATTAACGAAGAATGTTTCTTATTATCGTAATATTCATTGAGCAAGACTCAAAGGTAATCGCGGTTTATCTGAAAGTTCATGTGTGTTTTGATTTTCTATTTGAATCTGCTAAAATTTAAACTTTTCTGCAATTTTAAAAAAATTTTGGAAACACCCTTTGAAATACATTTTTTTTAAATTTTACTTTATTCTAATAAGGAATGTTGTTCCTTAGATAATTCATTCGTCATGACTTGATTGTAATTGCAGATTAATTAAAACTTTGTGTTCTTAGATTTTCTATCCGCTAAAATTTATAATTTACTCTTCACTTTTTAAAAATTCTTGAAACACGTTTCTGAAATATCTCAAATTTGTTAACATTCTTCTTCTTCTTAGAGTTGGGTTTGTATGTCATTGGGCACCTCTGCTTTTATCAGCATTTTGCACTATTATCTCCAAACCCAATGTTTCCTAGTTCCAGTTGCTCGGGTCACCCACTTTATTAATAAAGTCCGATAACCATTTAATGGAGTCTAGGTGTAACTCTCTAGTATGGATGACGCCTATAAAGAAGTTAATCTAGGGAGGGCAAGAGCCTCGCATTCGTAAATGATATGCTTGGCCGTTTCCTCTTGCGTATGACATTTCCATCAGATAGGGTCTTGCTGAAACAGTCCCATTTTATGGAGGGGTTTTCTGAAATAGTAGTGCCCAGTTATGAAGCCTACGATAAACGTATCTTCTGCCTAGAGCATCTTAGAATTTCAGAGGCAATCCTCGCTGATGATCCACAGATCATACTTTCAGCGTGGGTTTGACCAGGAGTGTTGAGCCAAGCTTCATACATCTTCCGTTTTTCCCATCTAAGAACATTCATGCAACTAGGATTAATAACAGAAAATTTACGATTCGAATTATTTTTACTGTCGGTATTTTTATGTAAAAAAATTTCTCTAAAATTTTACAATCAAATTAAAATGAAATTAAATTTTTTTTTATTTCCAATGGCCGTGTTTACAAGGACCACTGCGCCACAAAAACAGAAAGAATAAGTAGACAAGTGAACACAGAAAAGTCTATATAAAGCGCTCAGAATGTCTCGAGCACGCCAGTAGCGATCGCACAAGGAAGGTTCGGATAGTGCTGGACAGCGACAAAGGTGGTGTACGTCCATCTCCTCCCGAAGATCGCTGGGCCTGCAGAAAAGTTCTAGGACTATGTTAATTCTCCACAGGTGTTTTAGAAGGCAGTCATGCCCGGTGGCCAAACGCAACTTGGCAACAGCCCTGCGTCTAGGCCATTTAGGGATAAATCGAAGATTATTCCACCAGGTCTAACAAGAGTCTATAATTATGTTTAAGACAAGGTTCTTCATCTTTTCCTTAATGAGCAGCTTGGCGTTATTTCGGGGAATTTCATTTCTTGTTGTTTGTTGGATAGAGTAAATTTAAAAAAATTAAAAATAACAAATAAATAATTCTTATTTTATTTTTAAGTTTAATTTTAAACTCTTTTTAAATTTTCCATTTAATTGTAAATTTCAGCTCTGTTTTTCACTTAAGTATAAAATGTATCTTTTCTGATACCACATACTTGTATTTATTCTTTAATTGTGATAATTTTGAAATTATTATTAAAGTAAAAGAATTTATAATTCTGAATGAATGTCTTATATATTTCGAAGAATTCAACCTCAGAGACTCGTATATATCAAATGATAACACAATACCCAGTAGCAGTTAGAGTTATCTTTTATTATTATTATTTTTTCGTTTAAGAAGTATGGTTACTAAGCAAAAAATACTACATGCTTATTTTGTTTTTTTACTAAATTATTTATTTTTTCTGTAAAAATGAAATAGAACCAGCGGAAAATCTGGTCGATATCTAGTAGAAAATAATAAGATGTGAAAGGTTTGATATGATCGCACGTGCCCTGTTCCATGCCGATCAAGGGCGAAATGTTTGCTTTACAATTTGATATAAACTGCTTAGTGCAAGAGGATAAAAAAATCATGTGAAACGATTGCTTAGTATGGATTTTTCGTAAACGTAAATGTGGTCTAAAGATTTATTGTAAAATGTAAATGAAATTTTTGTAAAATATGCCATTTCCATTTTTTATCGCATAAAACCTGGTGATAAAATTCAGCTAATAAACGTGAAATTAAAAATAAAATGTTCCAGATTGTGTGTGTAAAAAGAAATTAATTTTACTCTGACTCTAAATATTACATTTATAAAGATAAATTTGTCTGCAACAAAAAGTAAACCAATATCAAATTTAAAAAAAAAAAAAAAAAAAAAAAATATATATATATATATATATATATATATATATATATATATATATATATATATATATATTTAAAAAAAAGGAATTTGCTTATCGCCTGACTGTTAAATGTGTGTGTTTTTCAATTTATATAAAATCTCTTAAATGAACCAAATGTAAAAAAAAAAAAAAAAAAAGTCCTTGATATATTAAAGCGCATACTCTCTCTTGGTCATTTGAATTGAGAATTGCTTAAAAAATTAAACAGTTATATATTCTTTGAGCAAAGCTATTCAAAATTTGGTTTGAAATTGATTACCAAATTTTAAATTTTCCAAATTCATTTTTTAATATATCCTACTTATTAACGAATTTTTATTAAAATGTTTTCTCTAACTCCATAAAATTTGATAATCCTTAATTATTAGAATCATTAACATTTAATAGGAACTTGTTTAGTTAAAAAAAAGTCCCGAAATACATCTGCCGCTATCAAATTAAAATATTGCAAGAATATTATATTTCTAAGGGATAGTAAAAGAAATAGCATATAAAAAGTGTGATCTTTTGAAATGCAAATAAATAGGTCATTTAAATTGTTATAAATAAAACTATTACATAAGCATTTTACAAAAGTCAAGTCGATAAAATAAATAAATATAAAGGGATTAGAGCAATATTGTTCTTGAAATCGTTTATCACCTACATAACGTCCAATAATTGTTATTCAAAATTAATATTCTGTTTCAAAAATGTAAGAGAAAATTTCTTTCTACTTCAGATTGACGAAGTTATAAGCGAACTGGAAAAATTTGATTTCTCGAGTAGCATTTCTAGAAATGGTCACTTTAAAATAATTTGACGTTTTTAATGTTTAGGAAGCTATATTGTTTAATTTACTTTTCTGATTTGATATGTATTATATAAACATGTGCATATGTTATTAAATAAGTAATATCCAAACAGCCAAATGAGATTATTGACTAATGAAATTATTGCGTGAGATATCATTTCCTTCTACATTTTGGTTTTAAAATACAATACTTTACAATTTCACTTTAGAGATCATTTTAAAAATAGCCATTCAATGTAAAAAATGCATATAGGATTTCTGAAAATTAATCTTTCACATTTTTCTAAACTACAGTTACATAGGAATCACTTTATTTATAGTTATTATTTACTAATATGTATATGTGCTTCATATAATTAATTTTTTATATTTTACAAAATTTTAAATTATTACTATTCTCGTTGCATAATATTCACATAATTTTTAAAGGTAATTTAAGTATATATAAAAAGTTCATATATATAGTAATGAAATAGATGCATTTTAAATTATATGCCACTAATTTATGTTTTATTTAATATAATTAATTCGATTTATGAATTTGATTATTAAGGAACTTAATTTTTAACGTTTTATTTCTTTTATTTATTTTAGGTATTTTTTCCTTGTATTAAAATATATTTCCTCTGTATAGTGATATGTACGCCATCTAGTGTTGACAATAGAAACAAATATTGACTGAATATTCTCAATAACTGGAATAAAATATTTTTAGCTATTCATCTTTGAATATTTAAAGTATTTATTGCAAAATTTTTATCATTTATTATATATGATAAAAATATATATGATCGATATATGATTTTTTGTTTATTTTAACTGCAACAAATTAATCAGTAATAATGATAAATGCAATTAAAAATAATGAAAAAAATATTAAAAGCAAAAATGAGTATTTGTCTTTCATTATTTTTAAATGAAATATAATTGAAAATTATGACAGTAATAGTGTTGAACAAAGCTCACGTTTGAATTTCTTAAAAATGCTTATTGTGTTAAACGATTCAGTTATGTACAACCAATCTTATACTTCTAATGCTGGCTGCTACATCTTATATTATAATCTTGAATTTGATTTTGTTGGAACTTGTGTGATTGTCATCTGTTTGAATTTGACTATGTTTATATGAAATTTTGAAAGTTTTCAATAAATCCTTGCATTAAAGGTGTGATAAAAAGGAGTAATTAACATTTCTTTTTATATAATTGTTGGAAATAATTTCAAATATTTCGGATTTTCGGTTATATTTTATTAAATTGTGATAAAGTAAATAATTTTAAACGGTGAAACTGTAAATTTTCCGGCTCTATTACGTTTTACAGTAACCATTATTGAAATCGTTTCTAAATAAATTTATATTAGTTAAAGATACAAAATATACTTTTTACTTGATTTTTTTGATAAGAAGTAAATAATAAAGACTTAAATTTTTTTATTGTTTTTATTACGTCTTATAATTAACACCATCCTCCCCACCGAAGATAATTATTGTTTTACAACATTAAAGTTTTTAATCATAAGTCTAAAATAAGAATCAACGTCATATCAGTTTTAAATTAAAATGTATGTATTATATTATACGTTAATCTATTTTATTGAACTATATCATCATGTAATAATGATATTATATAATTTAAGATGGTCATAGCGTTAAAAATATATTGAAAATATTAGTCATTTTGAATAAAATTAATATTTCAAGTCATGTACTATTTACCAAACAACTCAAATTATCATTCGAAAGTTAGAAATTTCTTAATTTTCTATTTCAAGTTAAAAAGTTATTAATTTAATATCAAATATATGTTTGAGGAAATCTTTTCTTTTTAATTAATGATACAGATTTACTTAAAAAAACCTGCTTTTAACTCCAAAAAAGCCAGAAAATATACATTTGGTCTCTTACAAAGATGGTTTGGTAGATAAAAAAATTCGATCATTGTGTATATCTCGTTTCCGTGATGTTTCACGTACATAAATATCTCAAACAATATCTCCAAGATAAATCCTTAAATTCAAAACAAAATCATAACCACAGCTGTCTTAAAGTATCAAAAATGTTGTGTGCCATATTTTATTTTTTAAAATCACTGAGGGCAAATAAAATGTAATTCTTAAGGACTTACATACTTACTTTGTATTGTAATGAAAATTAAAAACAACTTGTTTAATTCCAAAATATTTCATTTAATGAATTCAAATGTATTAATACATAATTTTACTTCATGCAAAACTATTCATTTAACTCTTAAAGTATATAAAAGTTTAAAAATTTTATGGTTTCCAGATTCACTTTTATTTATTTTTGATCAAGAATCAAAAATAAGTTAAAGAGCATTAATTAATACATCTTGTCACTGTAAACATCTGATGGAGAAGGAGGTTTGATTCTAAAGAAGTCTTAAAACAACAATTTAGAAATTAGTGTACGATACTGTAATTAAGGTACATTATGAGATTGGAAAGTAGCGTTTTTTTATTATTTTTATTTTACTATGCATAATTTAATTTTAGAAACGCCCATTTCCTCGACTTTGAAGCTTCGTGTTCAAAAGTCATTAAATTTGTATCATCACGATTGAAAATCCCATTAAAAGTTACGATACGTCATTAATTAAACGAAGAAGATTTAATATTTGAAAGCCTTATTTAAGAATATTCAATCTCATCTGCTTTGAGTAATTATTCTTTCTAAAACATTTAGAGTGATTCGTTCGAAATGGATATTTTTAATTGAACTTGTTTTTTTATATTTCTGTTGAAGGTTTGAAAAATTAACGTTGCTTACTTTCATTTGTAATTAATAAGATGTATTACTTTCAGTTGAAAATTTCCATTAGTATTAAGCACTCATAAAATGGCATGATTAATTAGTCACATTGTTTCTGATTTTAGAAAAGCTCTGTAAAAAAATCGAGATTTTTTAGTGTTATTTCTATTTGTGGTTTGTTGTTTTAGTTTTCCAAAATATTAGATTTATACGATTAAAAAATTATTGAGAACTATTACACTTACATGTATATCTTCAAATTGCTATTTTGTATATTGTTTTATTGCCGACTGATTGGCTGAGTGGTAAGCGTTCCTGACTCCTGAGCTGTGGGTCCCGGGTTCGCGGCATATATGTTTCTTTCCTTCTCTGTTCTCCCTGTGTTTCTCTGTCCTTTCTTCTGTGATGTTGAATGAATGTGGCCCGCCCTATAAACGGGTTTGTGGTGGTATAGCGCGGGTAACGCTACTCGCCTCCGTGACTTGGTTCACAGGTGCCCACTGGGTAACGACAAATGAGTAGCAGTCTCTGGCATTGTTAGTGGTATAGGGTTCAACCCTCTTGTGCCCGCCATTGGAAAAAAATATTGTTTTATTACAGTTATTTCCAGTGTCAAGGTTTTTTGTTGTTGAATATCTAAGCCATTTATATCACTAATATCACCCATACATTCAACCCAAATGTATCGGCAATTTTATAAAAGAAAGTGATAAAAGATTTGATTCATTCAGAATATTGTTAGTTCAATCTAAATAGTCTGCTTATTGAATCCAACTAGTTTTGTTTATTATTTATATTACAAATATTTTTAGGATTCTTTCCTTATCTGTATTACATAGAACCCAATTTCAAGAAAGAGTTAATAGAGGTACATGAGTATAAAAAATTTATTTTTATACTTTTGGAAGCAATAAAACATGTACAGTTATTGTTATTATAGTTAGTTTTACCAGTGTTTTTTTTCTCTTTTATTTTTACCTAACTGAATTCACTCAACTTGTTAGTATCAAAATTTTATTGATTTATTATAATTATTTAAATTTTATTTAAAGGAAACTATTGTGTTGTTTAGTGATTCATTACTAAGTTTATTATTTTCTATCTCATTTTTGGAGTATTATATATTTTTTTAAAACTTTATTTTAATGCGAAGTTTCAAAATATTAATAAAAATGGGTATTTGTTAACAATTTTTTTTTACTTCCTTTGTTATTTTATTCGATAATTGAGAAAGTTAAAAATCTTAAAAAATTTAAATAGGTATTGGTTTTATCTGTTATAAAATCTCTGTTAGATTTAATATGCAATAATAATTCTTACATTTATGTTATTTATTTGAAAGAGTTTCTTATAATTCAGTTGTGAATGAAGTAAAATAAGTTCAAATGTATAACATAGTAAGTACATATATATATATATTTTGAAATGTAGAAATTGCGTAGATAAATGTCTAATTTTTTTCTCTTTTGTGTTCATCCCATTTATATACCCGTATTTTTCATATTAAGGAGGTAAGAGTTAATAATGAGTTGATTTTCCTAGCCGAATTTTTCACATACTAAAAATGCTTTCATCATTTCGCATACATTTTTCACAGCTACAAAATTAAATCAAAAAGTTAAGAGAAGTATTCCATTCTATATATTCTTTATTATTGTTATTACTTTTTTCCTCCCTTCCATAATGCTGCTATGTTGGGGGGAAGCCGTGGAGAAGAAATAAATTTGGGAGTTGTTTCCGCGGAAGGAATTACTCTTTTAAGAATGTAATTTGGAAATTTCTGGCTTTTGTACCTTTTACCGCTGCTTGTGCCTTGGGGTAAATTAAAAGAGTTGAACGTGTTGGAGCTGGTTTTATTACGTATTAATGAATGGAATCGCAATTTGCATCTACATTTCGGTCAGAGGTTACTAATCTTCCCATCTTTTGGCGAGTTTTTGGCTTGGCGTGAAGAAGCTGGCGATACAAATCTGTGCAGACGATTCTTTTGAAAGTAATGGTGCTAGATGAAAATAAATAGCACTTTTGCGTGAACAGAGTGTAGTCATTTATCAAAGCCGTCACTTTCGATGCAAGTGTAGTTTATTTATTATTCCGTGAGGTGCACCATTAAATAGAAGACTTTTTAAAGTTGAAAAATTGTACCATGATTGTGTATCGAATTACCAGCAAGTTTATTTTGACTTCATTCAAAATAAATTTCGACGTTGAATATTTTAACTCTAAATGAATTGCGGATAAAATATTCTCGTATAAAATGTCAACTAGAATATTAATATTACTTATAAAAATGTGTTCTTTTAATTTATTTCTGATTATAAATATTTTGGAAAATAAAAACAGAAAATATCAAATTTTAGTTTATTTTTGCGCATTTTCTGCAATGTTTTTTTTTCTTTTGAAATATAAACTTTTAAATCACATTATTTTTTTTAAAGTCATATTAACAATATACCGTTTTTTCACTAATTCTCATAAAAATAATTAAATTTTTGAACTTTTAAAAATTATTATATCTTAAAATATTTTAATATTGTAAAAATAGATAAGTTGTACATAAATTTATCTCCTGATCGACCTACGCCATTTTTTTTAATTTCAAGTATCCCTTAACTTTGTTTTGAGAATGAGAAGAAATGAAAATTGAAATAAATTCCACTTTAAAAATTATTTTCAAACGTTGTTGGTGTTATATTTTGTCATTTCAGACAATATTTTAAAGTATCTTTCTATTCTACTGAATGTTTTCTAAAGTTTCTTAAGAATTTTCTATAAATGTTACTGAATTTTATGCTTTTATAGGTTGAATTTGAAAACTGTTTTCTTATTTCTTCATGCGAAAAAGAATTTTTTTATTTATTTTTTACACCAAATGTGTTTAATACATAAATGCTTGAAAACATTAAAGGAAAACAAATGTAAATAGTAGATTACTAATGTATATTTTTAATTAACTGTCAATTATTTAAATTGTTGTGCAGCTTTTATCTCTAAATTACTTATAGTACAGCATTATTGTAATATATATTTCTCTTTGAATTAAACAATGCCTCTGAATGAGCTATATCGTCCTTTTTCAAGTGAATATTTTGCCAATATGATTATGTAAGATATTCCTTTATAATTTGATTATGATTAAATCTATTATGAATTCAATTTATACATGAATTTATAGAAACATCGGATCTTCGCTAATACATTCTTTTTTTTTTTTATTTGCTCTGAAAACTTTTTAAATTCGATCTTATAGAAGAAAAAATTATATTTTCGCGCTGAAAATAAATTATTTATAGTTACATAACATTTTATGTTTAATGCAAATGAAAAATGTGCGTAGTTTTTGCAAAATTTCTAAGGCGCCTTCAAAAAACTAAATTTGGTTTTTCTAGCTTTAAACGTTTGAATGTGTGTTCTTTTTAGTTGATCCATATAAATGCATTAATATTAAATTTAATTTTCAATAACATTTTAGAAAGAAACTTATCTTTATTTTAAACATCATTTATTACTCGTTATTGGAAATTCAAAAGATAAAATGAAATATTAAAGTGTATATTTTGTAGTAAATAGTAAAATATTTCGTAAGTTTTTGAGGTATCGACTTATAAACACAAATTATTTTAGATATATCTGTTTGAAAAAAATAAAAAAATATATGAACAATTGTTTGTTTGAATTTATTTTTATTGTGCTTTTTAATTTAACTGTCATGGATTACATTGTTTTTTTAATGAAATACCTTTTATTAAGTTTGACTTAATAAAAGGTTTAACACTCATAAGTCAAACTCATAAGTTTGACTTATGAGTGTTGACTTAAGAAACTTTCATAATTACATATATGCTAAGTAATTATAAGGTGTATGTGAAAAATTTAATCTAATATATATATATATATATATATATATATATATATATATATATATAATTATAAATTTACCATTATTTTCCATTTACTAATGGATTGAGCTATGGTAAACAAGTATTACTGCTATGTAAGAAACTGCTTGCAGCTTGCATTTTATATGTGTAAAAATTTTTTTGATTGAAGTATTCTTAATTATATTTGTTATCAATTTTGTATAGCTAAAGTTTTCAGAATTGATATATGACTCAATTACGCTTATGCCTAGTCAAATCTCATTAAATTTGAAAAGATTTTGACATGGAAAGGTATTTTCTACAATTTTATAAATATTTCTATAAGCAATGCTTCTTGTTTATGCAGCCATTAAGATTAAAAAAAATTTTTTTATCACTTCAACTCTTTTTATGATGTATGATATTGTGATTTATTGCCAAATGTGGCAACCCCGTACAAAATGGAGCATAAATTAATTATCGAGCGCGGCAAAAGCGAAGCGGTGCTTCTTATTATTCGTGATTAATTACCGATGCACCGTGGAGAAAGCGGATTCCCCAGGCGCTCTTACACACAAAATCGATCCGTACAGCATTCCACTGTCTGCATTTGCTTCCCTACTTCTCCGCAAACTGCTTCTGCGGCCCCTTTTGTCCTTTGCAGCCCCCTTTTCCTTGTTCGAATTTCGAATAGAGCAGCTATTCTTCAGCTGCCGCATCCGCTATGACATATGTCCGCGAATGATACATTTGCATCTAGAGGTGAGAGCTGTTCGCTTAGTGGAGTTCACTATTCGTTTTAAATTGCTGCAAAACGGTAGACTTTCCTTTTAACTAATTCGATTGATTGTGTATCGATATACGACCCAAGAACACTGTTCCCGGGCGTTTTAGTCCTTTTACTGAATTTAATAACAGTTATCGAGCTAATTCCTCGCTCGCTTCGTTTTCGTCGAGTCGGTATCATTTGTAACTCTCGCGTCTGTTATTCATGCGGGCGAACCATTCGTTACTCTTCCGGTTCCTGCAGGAACAAGGGATTAGGCCGATGTGATAAATGAAACATTATACGCGAGAAAGCGTAAATTAACCCAAAATAGGAATCCCACGATGATTACTATGATTAAAATGATTAATGGGTTTTGTGTGATATTGAATGTAATAGTTATGGAATTAATCGAATAAAGGAACATAGTCAAATGAATTATGCAAATACTAATTATAATAGAATTAAAGACACTGTACTTCGCTTTCATCAATCCTAAAGCATAATTTACTTGCTCTTGCTTGGAACCAACAATGGATTCATAATTAAATAACAACCATTTATCTTAGAGTTGTTTCTTACATCAACTATGCGAAGAAATAATAAATGATTATACGGTGGTTTCCATTTTTTGGAATTTTGCTTGTACTTTTGTGTTGCCTTTTGTTTGAAGGCGAATGTTTGGAAATTTCAATATTGAAATACCTATTGTCAATGCAGCTAACAATTATCTAATTCAACTTCCAGCTGTACCATTAATTATAGAACATATTTGTAGGAGATGGAACGACATTAACATCATATATTAGTCATCGTTTTTTTTAAATATTCGTTATAATACATAAAAAAACATTCTCTTTAATGTCCCAAATTACTTTAATGATGGAAATAATTATGTAACATTGTCTGCAATAATAATCTTTGTTTGAATGTTTAGCATGAAATTAACTGATATTAAAATAATCTAACCAAAAAAAATAGATATAGAAACATATGGTGTATAAAATTCTACTTATTAGAGTTCATTAAACAATATTTATTTTCAATTCCAGTTATAATTATATATATATATATATATATATATATATATATATATATATATATATATATATATATATATATATATATATATATATATATATATATATATATATATATATATCATACTTGCAGTTTACAAACAAATTCGTAGAATTTTTGTCCACTGTTGAAATTGGTTGTGGTTCTTCGGGAATAAAGTGAAACTTACATGTCCGGAATTTAAAATAAAAGTTGTTACGTTTCGAAAATTTGATTATAACGCTTGTAATTAATTTAAAACTTAATTAATGCTTATTTAAGAATCCAGTAAATTTGCTTTCGTTGCCATGTATGTAATTTAAATAACGTAACATTCTGACTCGTAATTCTTGCTTCAAAGAAGAAGCATGTTGTTTTTTTTCTTAAAATTATTTTCTATGATTAATCGCAGAGTAGGAAAAAAAATATTTACGTCAAGGGATCCTCTCTTATTTCTACATTGTATAATTTTTCTTGAAAATAATGGTTTTCACTACTCAAGTTTTGAAAAAAATATTTTTTTTGGTCATCTGTAGCGAACAGGATTTCGTGGTTCCCAATATGTCGCCAGTTGGCAATACTTTAGAGCATGGATAAAGAGTTCGTAAAGAGTTTTTCAAGCATTCTACATCTCGTTCGATTTGCTTTTAGATAATTTTTAGTGTTACTTTATATTTTGATTCAAAATATCGGTAATTAAATTTTTATACATTGTGACCACTTTTACATTTTCTATAGAACTTCATGATTTTAAAGTAAAGCTTTAATTGGAAGATGAGTTTTTGAAAAAGTCTTTGGGTTTTTGGTAATTTTCGTAAACTGTTAAAAAAAATAACTGAAGTTCTGCTTTAGTTTTTCATTGTAATAATTTGATTATCTTATCAATTCATAACTATACAAGAACTTAAAGTATGTTTTGTAATGTGTTAAACTGTAGAATTACTTTTAAACTGAAGCTTCAATCAAACAAGATTTTAATTTTTTAGATTTTTCGCTTATTTAGGTATTTTTTTTTAGGAAAAAGATTTAATATAATTTATTTCATTTTCAAAGATAAATTTTCCCCAAATAAACGGGATTTCCGAATTATGATTAATCATCTACTATTGCTAAAATCTAAAGGATTCACTACTTGAAAGAACAAAAGGTAAATTTAGAGGTTATAAAAGGAAATTTCGAATTCAATGCTATCTTTAAATTCGTAATGACTAACATAAGAACACATACATGCAAAACAAAAAATCAAACTTGGAATTGATTGCTATATCAATAGCTCCACTAGATACATGCTTAAACAGACAATAAATAAAGTGTCAATTATAAATTCTTTGAACCAGCTCTAAAATGATTTAAATTGAATGCAGCGAAACTGATACATTCAGCTTGTTACATATAAACACTTAATTTAACGCCACAATCATTGTGAATTAAGCACTTTTCTAAATATTCACTATGAAATATTCTATATATATATATATATATATATATATATATATATATATATATATATATATATATATATATATATATATATATATATATATATATGTGTGTGTGTGTGTGTGTGTGTGTATGTGCGTGCATACGTGCATGTTTTTTCCCCCTCGAGATCGCTAGCTTTGGAAAGCAAAAATGCGAATTGCATAACATAATATTAAAAAAATTACATTTATTCTAAAAGGCATTTTTTATTATTATCCACACATTTGAATAAGTAAACACTCATCTATTGATATTTTTCTGTAAGTATAAGTCTTAGGCCAACTACAACATCTAAATATATTTAGTCGTTTTTTATAATTAGGAAGTAGTATTTAAAGATATACATCAAAATTAATTTTAATATTGTTTATTTTATCATTTTAACTGTAATTTGTCAATTTTATTTTAGCTGAATAAATATGCACCTTCCAAACTGTGTGTGTTACAAAGCTTATAATAAAAGAGCAAATTTTGCAGAAATTACATTTTGCTTCATTTACAGGTGTGCTAGTTTTCAAAATGTTAAGAGAGGCGAAATGTGCAAAGTGCCTGGTTCTACAGTGTCCCCTTCACCTCCTGGTACTCCCACGCCTATTCGATTACCACATGCAAAACCAGATGTCTTTCGAGAAGTTCTTTTTTACTTATATACTGGCAAGGTGAAATACTTTTAAATTTTATAAGATAATAGTATTATGAATGTAATCTTTTTTCCTGTTTCTTATATGTTGCATTTATATGCTACATAAGAAATATCATTATATGTATTTTAGATTACCAGTTTCTTTGATAATAGTTATTAATTTATTTAATCTGAAATTATGTTCTCATTTTGACATATTTTATTTAGTTATAATTTCATGGTAACAAACATGCAATTGTTGAATATGTTTATATAATTGAAAATATTCTAAATTATAAATTTATTTTAAAATGTGAAATATGTATTTTGTATCAGCATTATATATCATTTATGCTAAAAAATTTACCAATATTTCCAAGTTTATTTCCACTCATGTTGGTCAGTTTAATTATTTTTTTATGTTACAAGCAATTTCTTGTTTTAGATAATCTGTAATTTTTTAGAAAGTGCTTATGATAAAAACATATTCAAAATAAATTTAATAAAATGAGAAACTGGTTTATTTAATATACTTATTTCAAAATCATGGACTGGTTCTTCATAATTAAATTGTTTTCATAGAAGAACACTTAATTTTAATTTAATTAATGACATAATTGTCATGAACTTTGAAATCAGTTTTAATTGAGATATAATCTGTAAATATATGATTTTCACATTTGAATTTTCAGAAAAAATTAAAGTCTGATTTCTTATTAGACTTTTCTTATTAGACATCATTTCATGGATATATTGTAGGTTTTTTACAACACCTACAATATATCCATGAATTGATGTACATAATATGTCAAAAGCAAATTGTATAGCTTCAGACTTCAGAATAACCAATGGAAAATTGAATTTTAAATAATATATAAAAAGGTAAAGGAAAAATTGCATTTGATACTTTTTAATTATATAAATTAATGGTTAATCATTTTGGAATTCTGAGATTTACTAGTACTATTTTCCTCAAGGAAAATAGTTTACAATAAGTTTAAAATATTTCAGAAATATCATTAACTTAAGTTGCGCTAAGTTTAATGTTAATAACTTCATGGTTAATCTCAGAAACAGAAAATTATAATATCTTATGTGTATGGCATATCAGCTTAAAAATATTCATAAAATGCAAAAGTAACTCAAAAATATGATGTGAATGAGAATTGTAAATCTATTTTTGCCTAGTTGATACATTAAAAAAATTTGTAGAATGAGTTTGTTGAATGTTTTATGAAAAGTTTGAATTAATCAACAAAAGCAACATGTTAAATCATTAAATTTTTTTTGCATAAAGTATTTTCAATAATTATTTTTTGTCTAAGTAATGCTAAATTTTTAATTTGCTATTTTTTTAGAAATTAAAATAACTATTATTTTTACTGTCTACCCAAAAGCTATTAATTTTTTTAGTTTAATGTGGATTTATATTAATGACTGTTAAATATTTATCGCATAGTTAAGTTAAGTAAATAAGAGTTTTTTTTTTTTTGAAAACTTAGAATTTTTTTTATAGAACTCCAATATTTTGTAAATGCCAGTGTCAAATTATCATTATTTCTAAGAATTACCAATATAGCTTAGCATGTTTTCTATTTAAAAGTGAATTTTAATTACTTAATAAGAGTTAAGAATTCTTTTAGCAATTTAAAATAATTCAAGACACTTTAAAGTAGTTAAATATTGAATTTCATTTTTTATATTTCAATTTTTTTAATCTAATGAAACACAAAATTCACATTTTTATACTAAATTTCTAAAATTATTATTATTAAAAAATAATTAAAATTTTTTAATTTACAAAATGTTAAAGAATATTACATTTTAATTTGATTTTCCCTAGACTTATAATTGTTGTTTTACAATTATATCTTAATTTTTTTAAACATTTGTTAAATAATATGTCAAAATTTCTAAACTTTAAATCTTTTAAAATTTAAAAATAATTTTAGTAACTGATAATTTTATTTCAGGTGAATATTTTTAAACATTTAATTTAATGAATATTTTATTATATCTTGAGTTCTAATAATTATTATGATTATAAACATATTTCCTTTTATTCTCTGTATTTTTTGTTAGTTATAATTTTACTGATTCTATGATAAAATTATATAACTGTCCCTTTATATTAACATTGTTGCTTATTGAAATATCTGCTTAAAATTTTTTTATTGTAATTCATTTCTGAAATGAATATTTTTTGACTTGCATATATTTCCATTTATTTAAATATTGTTACTGGAAATGATGATAGTATGTTTTAAATTAATATGTAAATAATAAAATGCATTCAAAATTAGGGTTTTGTGTATCCATACAGTTTTATAAAAATTACGATATACTAACATGTAATAGATGATATGATATATTGAAAATCAAAAATTTTCTATTTATCAGTTTTAAAATAAAAGAACTATGACAAATTAATCTTTTGCTTATATAGTAACCTTGCTTATAGAAAGAGAGATTTTACCTTAAAAATATTAATGCAAAAAGGACCATGTTTATAAAAATACAATTAGAATATTATTAAAATATTTCTGTCTTAAAACCTTTTTTTTCTTTCTTTCTTAAATCTTAAGCCCATCAAGAAATTAAAAAAACCACATTTTTTAGTTAATTAAAAAGATGTTCTATATAACATTACATTTTGAATAATTATTATTAAATGGTTATGAGATAAAATTATAGATAATAAATGGATTATGAAAATTTGCTTTGTAAATTTTTTTTCTTATGATGTCTATTTTATAGTTTTCTTATATTACATATTTTTTATTTATTTGATTTTAAATTGTTTTAAGATATAATTCAATTTCATAATAAGAAAATAATGATTTCTTAACTCTTTGTTTATTATGGAATTTTAAAAAGCAAAGGTTTTTATAAATAATTTTTGCGATAACTTAAATCATAATGGAAATAGTATTTGTAATATATAAATGCTGATATTTTAGGTTATTCTTCAAGATAGCAGTGTATTTGAGAGTTTGTCAATAGCTCAAGAACTTGGCATTGATGAGTTAAGGATGTGCTGTGAAGATCATATCAATAGCACTCTAAATGTTCACAATGCTTGTACATTTTTGCCTGCTGCCTTGGAAATGGAGAACAGAATACCAGGTGATGATAAAAATTATGATTTCTATTTAGAATAACAATAATTATTTAAAAATATTATAGCATTTAATTAAAGTAACTTTTTTGTTTTTTTAATCAATTGTAATTATTCAATTGAAAATTCAATGAAATATTAATGTTTTGCTATATCAATAAATCTCAAAGTTTTTGCATGATTTATGATAGCATCATGTAAAAAGATTAAAACTATTGCAAGCCTTATATATTAATAAATGTAATGAACAATATTGTATACCTTTATGTAATGTTAAAACTATCTTTGATATACAAACCTGATTGAAATGATAGAAAATATAAATCTGTTAATGAATATTAGAACTCTGGCTTTTTGCATGAATTATGATAGTTTTATTCTTTTTATATTTGTAATATTAAACATTGAAATATCTAACCTAATTATGTACTTTTAAATTTATTTCATTAAAAAATATATTTTCATTGATTTCATCTTCATTGCAGAAATATTTTGTTCCATAAACGTCATTACTCTAGGGATCTTATTTAATTTATTAATTGTTTTGGATAGGTTGGTTAATACTAAAACTTACATTTCAAGTATTGTTTGAGACTTTAGAGAATTACATTGTATGATGTATTATTTATAACAAAACTAAAATGCAATGTAATTTCTTAGGACATGTGAATTACATTTTTATGCCTGTTATTTAAATGTTCTTTATGATTATATGTCAGTTTATTTCTGTTTCATTTTTAGAAATCAAAATATTTAATAAATTTATATTTTAAATTAATTTTCTTATAATTTATTACCATCTTGGAAATATTTGAAAGTATTTCATACATATAATTTAACAATTATTTCATTTTACATTTGTTAATAATTTTTTTTATTCAAATTTAGCTTTTCCTTTTTTTCAAAATTTTAATTGGGATGGAATATTTTTAAGGTTTGAGTATTTTCCTAAAAATCCTTTGACCAAGTTATTTAAGTTAATTTTGATATTTTTAATACTTTAAGTAATATTTCACAACTGTAAAATTTATTTCCTAAATATAAATTTCAATGTCTGTATTAAATGGTAGAAGTATTTCTTTTGAATAGGTTTGGATAATTTGTAGTACAGCAATTGTAATAATCAAAATGTGTTTTTTTTTGTTAATATTTCAGTTGTATATCTTATAATATTTACATGTTTTGTTTATTTTTTTTGTAATTTTCAAAATTAAAAAGTTGTACTATACTAAGTACATTTATATTTCCAAGTATGTTCTAAAATCTTTAGACTTTGAAAAAATATATTCATGCTTAAGTTTTTAAATATTTCATGAGTGTACCTCTATTGGAAGAAAAATACAATTTAAGTTATTTGGATTTAATATTTAAGTATGTGGGAATTTAAGATTATTGAGCATAAATTTACGATATTAAACTACATTTTGAAATGTGTTCTAGTGAAATTTATTCATCTTTCACAACATGAATCTACTCCTATTGTAGTATGATTGCTTTTATTAAAATAAAAGAGTTTGGGAAAGATCTCTTGTTTATATTATCTTTATTACATTATATATATATATATATATATATATATATATATATATATATATATATATATATATATATATATATATATATATATATATAATATATATATATATATATATATATATAATATATATATATATATATATATATATATATATATATATATATATATATATATATATATATATATATATATATATATATATATATATATATATATATGTGTGTGTGTGTGTGTGTTTCCTTATATACTTACTATTTAATATTTCATGTATCTATTATAAATTTATCTATTATATATTTATTGATAAGTGTTTTATAAAATGTTTATTAAAATGACAATAACCCTTTTAAAAAGTTTGATTTATTTATTTATTTAAAATGTATTGCTGCATTTTTATTTATGCAAGATTTCATGTTAATAGAAGTCTCCAAATTCCAGTTTCAATAAATGACAAAAAAACTTAAACATTGAAAATTGCTTGAAAATTAATTTCAGAGATTTGATACTTTTAAATAAATTTGTTTTTCAATATTTTTAATTAATGATATGTTTTTTCTATGAATCCAGTAAATTACTAACTAAATATGTTATATTATATTTAAACAATGAATAAAAAATTGCTCAAATGATTAATGGAAATAATTCTGTACTGTATTGTTAGTCATTATTTGGAGTATGTATTAGAAATATATAATAAGTTTTATTTACAAATAAAAAGAATTCAAACAATTGACTAAGATTTTCATAATAATCCAAAAAATTTAATGAATTTTTAAAATTGCAGGTAATAAAGGTGGGCGCTCATTTGCAGACAGGTGCACAGCTTATATTGGTGAAAATGCATTGGAATGTGTACAGACTACTGCCTTTTTAAATCTTCCTAAAGATGCACTAATTCACCTTGTATCATCTGATTATGTAAGATTTTTACTAGTTCTTGTTGGCTCATTTTTATGGAAATTTTTTTTAGATAAATTGAAAATTTCATTAATTTTGCCTAAGCAGGTTATTAATGCTTTTATATTCTTTAAATATTAATTTTCTTCTACAGCCTCTGTTACATAGTTAATATAAGCTTTAAGTAAATTAGTATAGCTCTTATGATTATTGGTTTAAAAAATAAATTATGGAGTAATTCTCATATTTTTTTAACACTCTGTATACTGTTCAATTATTTCATTTTGTCATTAAAATTTACAAACATTACACTCTGTACATATATGTATATAAAATACATTTGTCATAAATTTATTATTTCTTCTCATTTCATAGCCAAAATCATTTATTATCTCCAGTGATTATTGTTTGAAATATGGGATGAGAGAGGTTCCATTTTTCTGCATCTGCAAAATAGATGTTTCTGTTTATTTAAGATTGTAAAAATGTCAGTTAAAGGCTTATTTCTTATATCGAAATTAATATAAATATTAGATTTTGAAATTTTAGAATACTTTCAATGAAATTTAAATAGTTTTCTGGATAGATTATATGATGTATATATTTAAAGAGAAAGTTTGAAATCTCATACTTTTATTGTTAAGCTATGAAAGACAACCTAACAATCAAAGAGTACTGTAAAGCTTTCTAATATTAAGTTTGTATCTATTTAGGTTAACTTACCAAGATAACTCTTCATAGGAAGTAAGCAATAGTCATATGTCACAGTGGTGAAAACCCAAAATATTCTCTACTAAACTATCCCTAAAAATGTCCCTATAGAAAACAGGCATTGTGACACCTGACTTTTTTGTTTAATAGTAACTCTACGCATATTTGGAACATCCATCCCATTTTTATATTCCAGATACAATTTTTCATCGATAATTGGCCAAAATCATGTGTTATCAAGGTGAAAAACTGCAAAATTCCGAGCATCTATCCTTAACAAATGAAACATGTATTTCTATTAGTTCAACAATATCTTGTATAAAATTTTACACTCCAAAAAGTTTGGTTAGTGGTAAGAATATAATTTTCAATGAAAACTTTTTTGGATCGTAATACAATAAATATAGTTTCATCTGTGACTTGTAGAATTTTCGATTTCTTTCGACAAACAGAATTACCTTCTGAATTTAGATGATAACCATGTGATCTATAATTATTTTGTTATGATAGTGATTCAAAATTAATGAACCTAGTTGGGTATTAATGTATATCCAGACTATCTCAAATAACTATGTATCTGTAGTAAAGCCAAGGATTTATGTAAACTGTGTTTGCATTCATATGAAGAGATTTATCATTTTCAAAATAGTGATATTTGAAGTTATAGATAGCTTTTCGAAACTTTGATTCTTAAAAACGTTATCACTAAAATTACGAAATAATTACACACAGTGTAACCAAAAGTTTATATATTTTTTTCTAATTTATTAAATTATATTCATCTACAAATGATGTTTGTTTTCCTTGATTAGTGGGGTTGCTTTAAGTTTTCCTCTAATGTAACAAAAATAGTTGTGAGTATCAATATACATTTATTTGAATTACTTTAAAATTCCAGTTTATCTCCAATATTTTTCACTATAGAATTTTTAAATTTTTTACATTTGTTATAATTTTTTCCATTAGAATTTTATATTTTTATAGGTGTTTTTTCATAACTTAAAAATAATTAAATTTCACATCTTTTATCTTCTGAATTTAAGTTATTTACTTTTTAAAACAATTTGTGACATATTTCTTAAATTGTGACTGAATATTTTTAGTTTTAATTTGGAATAATTTTTTTATATTTCTTGAAATTATATAATGTGAAAGTTTCCCTAAGAAATAAATCGTTTAAAAAGAAAGAATGTGTTTTTTAAGAAAACTCTCTTCATATATATAAGAAATTACAATAAATGTTTGTAAAATATGCATAATCTACATAAGATTATGTTTTAATGAAAAATAATTTTTTTTATCAATATGGTCTGTTACAACTTTAGCAATTACTTTTTAATTTTTTAATATTTTTTATAATAATGCAGTAGCTATACAATAAATATGAATAGCTTTTTTAATTGTTTGCTTTCAAAACAATGCTTCTGACTTTTTCAAAGATGTAGTTAAGTAAATTAAGCTCTGATACAATATTTTTAAAGTTTGTTGATTAAATAACTTTTAAAAATTGAATAATCTCGACTTCTTGCTAAAATTGTTTGATATTAATTATGCTATTTTAGTTGGCTATGGAGGAAGAAGATGTTTGGAGAGCTGTTCTTGCTTGGGCTAAACATCAGTCGGGGGTGACTCAGCCAACAATTCACTGGACTGAAGAGGAAAGAGCAAGAATAACTCAAGTATTTTATATTCGTCTCTTAGCTAAATATTGTTTCAATCATAAGATTCAGTAAATTTATCGATGCTCATATTTGTCCAGATTTTTGTTGTTTGTAAATAGTGTACAAATTTTACTAATGTAGATTTAAGAATAATTTTTGCATTTGTATTTTAGAATTGTTTTGCGTTCGAATTAATTTTATGTATGTTACATATTTATTTTCTTATCTGTTAAATACTTTGATAAATTGTGTAATTCAGACAAGAATATCTATTTAATTTATTATTTTTCTCATGAATTTACATTTTATTTTAATATTATTAATAAGAACATTTAATTAATTTCTTTTGCAAACGTTTGACAAAAATCGATGCTGGTTCAATTTTAAGTATTCCTATTAAATTTATTGTTGCCTACTAATATCATATTTTAAATATATCATTTTAAAATAACTTTTATGAATATTCAAGACTAACAATAAAATGTAATCTCTATCTTGTATAAAAACTTCTATTAAATGGATTCAAATTTAAAATATAAATAGGCAAATTTAATGCCTTTATGTTAAAATATTTTAGAAGTAAAATATTATTAAAAGCTTTGATATCTTAGTACATTGCAAAAATACTCTATCTTTAGAAGTTTATTCTATGGACAGATTAATTTTTTCTCTGCTTAGAAGTAACTGCCAGTCCAAAAAATATACTTCTAAAATGATGTCATTGGGTTTCTTATTTGTTCCTTTACCAAATTGAAGGTCCTTACTCATTAAATGGTTTTAAAATAGGAAATTGATTTTGCACTCATTGCTTGATATTGTGTGAAATATTTATTTATTGTGACTGTTCATCTATACTTCTGAAAATCTCAAATTATATTATTACAAATATTTAATTATTACTAATTAAATCCTTATATTTTTTATTTTTAATATTACAATAAAAAATTATAACTACAGTTTTATATTATAATTTGCTTCAACTTTATTTTTGAGCATTTTTTTGCTTCAACCAAGCTAAACTTTTTGCTTAAAAAGCTTTTCTCAGGAAAAAATGTTTTATCAATTTGTACAAAATAAACGCTTATTTTGTTTAAATATCATACTTTTAAAATGTTATTTTAGCTGTCCTTCACTTTAAGTGTAACTGTACCGCAATTGAATACCATATATTTAAAATTATTAATTTATGTTACTATCAACTGTCAATATTAGTATGTATGTTAGAATTACATTAATTTGTGGAAAACGTATTTTATGAAGGTAATATTCATTGATTAAGTACTTATTACATACTGTTACTTATGTTTATAATATTTAATAATGAGAAAAATAGACTTTTTTTCATTAAAAATAGAAGATACGTATAAAATTACTAAAATAATTTCATTAAATATTTATTTCACAAATTTTATATTTTGGGATAATAACTTCCAAAAGTTTTATATCAAATTTTAAATACAAAGTTTATATTGTTTGAAGAATACAAAGGTTAATGTTACAAACTCGTGATTATATAGGTTCTTAATATGATGTACAATCAAAGAGGAAAGGTACACATGTGTCACATTCATTAGAAACTTATACTTTTGACAATATGCATATGCTTTATATATCCATAATTGAATGCTTTGCAAAATTAAAATAACTTTCTGAGCAATATCTTGAAAAATTGTAATTGAGTTAATCTGTTTCATCCTTATAAGAATTTTTCTAGAAATTTAAATGAAATAAAAAAAATTGTGATAAATTGAAATTTTTTTGTATACGAAATTATAACTTTGACTCAAATATAAATATTAAAAAAAAAAAAAACATTTATCATTTTTACAAAAATTTCTAGCCATATCTTTAAAGTAAATAAACTTTATATGTTTTCTTTTTAAATCATATATTATAGTTCATATAATTCATAGAGCTAAATGCCTTATAAGCAGGATTTTTGAAGCTCCTGAAATTGGAAAAAAATTTAAGGACACTTGAAACTTCTAAAATTTTCATGATTCCTTGAAAATCGTGATTTATTCCTTGAATTTTTACTTACCATGATGTCTTTATTTTATTGTTTGAAAATATTATAATTTTTTGAGTTTTTTGTTTTAATTTTTCAAAATTTTAACTTAATTTGTTCAAAAATCAAATTGAGTATTAGATTTTAGTGTTACCATTAAATGGCAACATGCTCGATATTCGATTCTATTCATTATAGTTAATTAAAATGCAATCTCTAGTTCAGCCACAATAGTTTTATTATGATCCAGTTCTGTCAGGATTGGATGTAGTATTTAGATTTATGTGTGTGAAGTGAAATGAAGAGTAAGGATCAGTAAGTTTGCCATGTGATGCAATCGGGAGAACAATTTTAATTGATTCTTTTTATTATTGTTTCTGTCTTTTATATTGTATAAAATTGACTAAATATTAAATACAAAATCTTTGAGTTAAAATATTCTTTCATGTCTTCCTTGATGAAAATTGCATATAGTATCTGTGGAAAGGGATGAATTTATTTGTTTATCATTGAAATAAAGGTTGAAATAAATTATTTAAAGATGCCTAGTGGAATTTGTGGTTTTCAATAACAAGTGGACTCTGAAAAAGCCTTACAAAGAATAGAATTTGCATGGTACAGAAAAAATGAAAGATTTTGCTATTTTATAGAAGAGTTTAAATAATCCGACTGCAAGATCTCAATATTTTGTTGATGAAAAATTTGATCCTATTAAAGATAGAATAGATACTTTTTACTTTAACTTATTCTCAAAACAGACAAAATTATTGTCACTTATTGAAAGTAGTTGGCTTTCCCTACTCCCTTATAGTCAAGTATCTTGAGCATGGACTTTTTGTGAATGTAAATTTCATGGTAGAAATTTATTCATTTATAGTAATTTCAATTCATGGTTCATAGATTTAAATAATCAAATAATTGTTCGCTAAATGCATCATTGATGATCATATATGAAGCATGGCTGTCAATAATATAATTAGAAAAGATCTATTAAATTTTGTTGCATGTGCCAGGCAAAAGTATATATGATATCTAGATGAATTAAAACAGCAAAAAATCAGCTAATAACAAAATGATAGCAAAAAAAAGTGATCTGAAAATTAAAATTAAGTGTTTTCAAGATGATATATATGAACCTGAAAAATCTGTTGTAGGAATTGCTGAAGAAGAACTGGTAAATTAACATGAACTGCAAAATCAAACATGTGGTGCTTCAGTGAAGCAACAGTTATTACTCAGTATTAATAATGAATTAAAAGAGCGAAAGCTTTTGTTGTGGAAAGTTTGCATTTTCTAACTGCATATTTTCTATACATAAATAACCGAGAAGTGTGAAAATCTATTAAATGATTAAAAAAATTGAAAAGTCTAGAATATGGATATAAATTTGTATTTTTAAAAGAGATTTAAAGTGAACAGAAGAAAAATTTAGAATTATTTTTATTAAATAATTATTGGGAAAGTAGTCATCCTGGAATATTTTTTCTAACAGTTCTATTTGTTTTGTTTTGAATCAGTATATTTATTTGTAAAGAGGTTGTTATACACATCTTGAAATACTCAATAAATTAATAGATAAAAATCTAATGAAGATGTTTAAGAACTCTAAAATTACCCACTATTTTATTTAATGTATAACTTAATAATATAAGGAATATTGTTTATTTAAATAAAATTATTTCTGTTATATTTGTAAATTCATTGAAAGCTTTTGAAGTGTAATTCTAGCTTAAATAAAAAAATTCTTATTACTTTTTGTAATTATTTATTTCTATTATTTACAAATAAATTTTAAAAATGATGCATATACATAATTATATAATATTGAATTAAGAAAATTTTTTTAGAATATAATAAAAAATTATTTGCATGTCTAAACCTCCTGGGAATTTCTAATTTGACTACTGGCACACTCGTTAAAACTCCTCAAATTTGATTCTTGGAAATAACCCTGTATAAGTATTTTAAAAATCAATATATGAATGTTTCATAAATTTTTCTTTGATTTGCATAGGTTTCTGTGATTATTACTTTGTACGAAAAACATTTTTCTATTTCAAAATTTTAAGTAGCCGCAAATGATTATGAGAACGATTTAATTCATTATAAAAATATTCTACAAAGGCTTCAAAATACAATACCATTTCCTGTATTTATCTTTCTGTGATATGCTTATTTCCTTTCTGTTCTTTATAATCATTTGTTGAAATTTTAATGAGTAGAAAATTCTAATGGAACTATCTTGATTAAAAAAACAAAATTTTCAGTTAGATTATTTTAATACATAAAATTCAAGTGAAAAAACAGGTGATACATTTAAATACATAAATATGATAATAATGCTAGAACTGGTTTTTCCAGATTTTAAAAATTAAATATTTATTTATTTTTCTTTATTGATTACCATTGATAATTTTTCTTTTTTGATATTTTAATTATTTTTGTTTCTTAAATCTATTTTTAACTATTTGATCATTTGCTTAAAATTTTTCTATTTTTGCTGTTTTTAAATTTAAATTAATTTGATAATCATGTTGATTTGTGTTACGTTATGAAGTTCGTAACTTAGAATCTTCTCGATGAAATATTCATGTTTGAAATCCTGTATACAATATAACTCAAATATTAAACTGATTTCATTTAATATATTTGAAAAATGCTTACTAAAAGGAGATTAGAGAAGGCTGTTTTTACAGAGACAAAAGTTTAATGATACAAATACTTTTTTAGTTAGTTTATTATATTTCTTACAGCAAAAACTAGATCTGAACATGAATTAAATTTAAATTAATATTTTTTAAATTCACAAGATTTTAGATTTTTTTTCCAGACTGCAAAAAGTGATTTTTGCTTAGTACTAATCCAATAAGGAATATTGAGGATGTAATAAAAGTTGGTTGTAAGATATTATTTCAAAAAATTATAATGCATTTTGATTGTTGATTGTTGTCATTGTTTGGAAGTCAGAAGTAAAAACAAAAATTGATATAAAAATTCGTAATGATATAAAAATATTCAATATTTATAAATTATGATGAAAACATACTTAATAATCTGAAGTGATGTATTAGGTTATTTTATTTGTTTTTGAATGCACAATTTATAATTCATTCATAATATTTAGCTAAAGAAATACAATTTTTAAGTAAGCTATAATAAAAATGGAATATTTAAGATACTCATTTTAAAAGAAAATTTGAAACAGTATTTTTATTAGTAATTTACTTAATCATTATAAATATATTAGAAATGATAATATTTTATTTTAAAAATTCAGTATTTTTAAACAAAGTTATTAAATAAATGTGTATAATAAATTTATAATCCAATTATGGAAAAATTATGTTATTTTTAACAGTAAATTTCTAAATTATTTTATTTTTAAGTTAATTTAACTTTTCTAAAGCTAAATGATTATTTTTTTTATAATATTTGTAATTTTTTATATTTATTGTATTATATTGTCTATATTATCAGTGTAAAAAAATAAATATATTTCAGTAAAATGAAATGCAAAAAAATCACTTTTTAAATAACTTTTTGTTTTCAACCTTTATTTCAACTCTAGTTATTTGCCATAAATTTATTTAATTTGTTTTGCTCTATTTCAAATTTAAATGTTACTAGGTAAAAAATAATTTTTTAATCCCAAAATGATTTTAATTGTTATATGCTGCCATCTATTGATTGATTTTGTAAAGATTAGCTATTATATTCATTTAAAAATTTTATTAAAAAGAATAAATTGCAATTAATTTTATATTTAAAATTTTGAAATGAAGTTTATATAATTGAATTTATAAATTAACTCACGATACATATGTACATGCAGTTTGTAAAGAGATGAAATGCAATCAGATTTTTTTATTCATGTTAAGAAATTATTAATATACTTATGAGAAACTTATTATGTACATTTAATATATTAATAAAAATCATACATCGAATATCTCTTAAATCTTAATAAGCCATTAGGATGAAATTAGTTGTGAAAAATAGAAATTTTGGGAAAAAAATTGAAATTCCATGTTGAAACATTTTTAACATATTTTTTTCGCAAAATAAATTTTGATCCCACTTATAGACTATTCATACAATGTCTGATACACATGCACCTATACATTTATATAGTAATATACATAGTTAAAATTTAAGTCATTTAGAATTTAATTATAATTTGTACAGAATGCTTAAGTTAATGTAATTGACATTCCAAATGGAAAAGACATAGTTTTTACTGTGAGGTCACAAGGAGTAAAAAAGAAATGTTCCTAATAGACAGTAATTCATAGAATAGAATATTATTATTTTTGTCCTATATACCTTATAGAGAAAAAGCAAAACAATATACATTAAGTAAAAAAAAAAAAATTATAGTTTTATGAAAAGAAAATATCATGAGAAATTGTTATTTTATAAATAGTTTAAATAATGTTGAAACAAAAATTAAAGATAATATAATTATAATTTTAAATTAAATTAAGGTCTTAGTAACAAATATTTATGAGTAATAGTGAGTAAAAAATATTGAAAAATTTTATTTTTGTGGATTTATTCTAGGGGCTAATTTATTAGCATATTTAATGTTACATAGTTGTAATTATTATATATATAAATTAAGTGTGTAATATAATACAAATGTGTGTTGAAACAAAATTGTGGAGTGTGATGCCATTACTATGAAAAATTAAATTATTTATCTTCATATTTCTATTAATGACAATTATTCATAAATGAATAACTAAGCTGATATTCATTATTCATTTAATTGAAGCATGCTATCACAAGTAAATAATTTAGTAATGATTAAGTTTTTTATAACATGAAAAATTAAATAAAATAATATTTCAAATTTTATACATTGCATAAATTATATAAAATCTTGATTAATTTACTGAAAATTGGTCATTGAAATACAATATTTTGTAAATACTATATATATATATTTCATAGTTTCTAAAATTTCTTTTAAAACTGAGTTATTTAATGAAAGAAACAAAACATATCAAATACATTCTTAAGTTCCTTGGCTCTCAAATTATTTAAAATATATCTGACAGACTAAATGTTTCTTAGTTAATAAAAATATAAAGTTCTAAATTTTTATCTAGACTATTTTTCTTTTTTCTCAAATAGTTTCTTGTTATCTATTATGATGTAATTGAAGAGAAATCATTTTTTTTTCATTATTGATTCATTGTTCCTTAATGCAGCAAATGTCAGGGGTCATCAATCATGTTAGAATTTTATTAATCGACAGTCAAGTATTTGCAGAAGAAGTTGAACCCACAGGAGCTGTGCCAATGGAATTATCTTTAGAAAGGTGAAAATTTATGTGAATACAGAGGGTTTTAACACATTTTTAGAGCAATTTCGGGACTGTTTAATTAATGTTAAAAACGTAAAGACTGTTTTTTTAAATGTTTGATCTGATAGCCTTTTCTAGACTACAAGTCTGCATTGTGATTTCTATGATAGATGAGCTTTTTGTTAAATTTCCTGGGGTATTGCTTTCCGTTCCTCTTCCACTACTTTCTACAGTCCATCAATCGTGGTGGATTTGCGTTTAGAAAGAGCTCTTTTTAACAGACCAAAGGCACAATAGCTCATAGCGGAAACGTCAGGGGACTTTGCAGGAATATGTTGAAAAGGTATATGTGCAATACCTGCATTAGTCTTCATTTTTTCGAGGAATGCAGTGGTAGTTTTCGAAGTATGACCTGTAGCTTTCTCTTGATGAAGTTTCACTCTTTAAAAGTCATTGGAATAAAAAAATGGAATTTCTTCTGTAAGTATTGGATGTAAAACCTCCTCCTGATAGTATGATAAGTTGATTTTAACACTTTTTTCACACTCTACTTATTTTTAATTTCCCATTGTAGGCGAAACCTGCGACAGTCATAAACTCCTTACTGAAACTTTCTTTACATTGACGGAACCAGGTTTATAAATTTTTTTTTCCTCGTTTTCTACAATAAATAGACTTTTTTTGTTGCAGTCATTTAAATAAAGCCATGCTTCATTAAGAGTCACAATGTATTTCCATTTATCTCCTACTAAATGGTTTTCATACAGGATTCTACAAAATGTTTTGCGTTGAGCCAAATGTCTCAGCAAAAGATGGTGAACATTATGTTTTTAGCTTTTTAAAGCTGTAAATCTTTTTTTATTATTTTATTAATTGCTGCTACAGACGTATCTAAAGATTTTGCTATTGATTTTGTGGGTGGATTTTCTCTTGTTACCAGCGATTTCACTTTAGAAACATTTGAAACAGTACGTACCTTCTTCAGATATTCGTTTGGAGCCTTCTTTCCATGTAAAAATAAGGATTGACGGTTTTTACCTATCCGATTAATAACGCTGCTTATTTTGCTCTTAGAAATTTCAATACTGTGTATTTCACAACGTTTTTGAATTCTGGAATAAGAATATTTCTCTTCGAAAAACACAAAAGCATATCCTTTAATCCACAGCTTGTTTACATGCGACATTTTGAAAGAAGAATAAATTTAAAAGTATTTATTTATTACATTACATATATTCAGACTTGTATGCTTGATTCTTGAGATCCGCTTGTAAGTCTTCGTCGATAATAGGACAAATAGCATAATGGCAGATGTACAACCACAGAAGAATAACAAAGAAAACACCCAGGGCCACGGTGGGAATCGAACCCACACTCCTACGCTCTCAAGCGATTAGCGGAGTGAATTTAAAAGTAGCAGACGATATTTCTCATTTTAAATAAAAAACTGTTGTCAAAAATTTTTGCTCTAAAACATTTTTTTTAATTCTTTATTGAAATCGTTCTAGAAATGTGTTAACACCCTTTGTATATTAATTTAGTTATAAAACTGAAATGTTTTTATTACTCGATATTTTTCATTTGAATTCTATAATTACATTAATTAAACTTATGAATAATAATTAAAATTTTCTTTTATTTAAAATCTGAAGTTAAATTTGTCATTTTATAGTGTCTTTAGTTTTCCAAACAAACTTTATTTTTTGTGTATTTTTAATGCTATGCAGTTTAGTTGTTATTAATGCTGAGGAAGACCATTAAGAATTTGAAATATCATTCTTTTGTGTTAAGTTAGTGCAACAAAATCTTTTTTAGCATAAATAAATTCTTGAAGTGTTGTTTTGACATTTTTAATTTGACTTTACTATAAAAATTTAAAATCATTTTGAAATATTTAATTAAAAATTTGTTTTTATTGAATGAATTCTAAAAGGTTCTAGTTAAAAATCTTTCAAATAACTATTATTCTTTAAATATATATGTAGAACTCTGCTATGTGTATTCTTATATTTAAAAATTGTCTGTTAAAGATCTATATTTTCTTTCAAGTTAAATTTGTTTGGCAATTTGTAATAAATGTTACATCTTAAACATCAGGCACTGAAAAAAAGGAATTTTATCATAATATATTCTATTTTTTTTTTCATTAATTGAAACGAACATAATTTTTTGTTTGAAATAATTCATCCTAAAACTTAAATATCCATGGAAAATAAAATATCAAAGTAATGAAAAATATGTTTTTGTAAAATATTCTTCAAAATTTTATTATTATACTTAATTTTGAATTCATCATTAAATGTGTATAGTGTCTTTTATGAAAAATACTACATATTAAATATTATGTTTTTTTATGAACATGTTGAGAAATTAGAAAAATGTTCACAGTTTCTATTTGATTTGAAGTATATATATTTTTATTCATTTAACTTATTATTTTATTTTCATTTATAACAGTATTATATACATATTTATTATAAAATTTAATCATTTAAATACAAATCTTATTATTTAGCTTTTACTTGGGTATTTCATTTAATTATTTTTATTTCTTTTTAAATTACATATATTTAATTTTGATATACATAGTATTCTAGAAACAAATAAGGCAACCAATTTCTGATTAATGCTTTCTAGAAAAGTTTTCAATAAGATTATTTATTTCTTGATGAAAAACATATCAAAACTGTAATTTAATATAAATATATGTATTAACAAACATCCTTTTTTAAATAATCAAAATTTTTCCATGCATATTTTTCAAAAATTGTCCTAATTTCAATTTTTTTTAAATTTGTATTAACAGCATGTAATATAATAAATTATTTTTCACAATGGTGTTTTTTCATTAATTTCTGAAATTTAAGTCAAGAATAATTAACAGTGTGTTCCTAAAATTATCTTATAGGATTATATTCATCTCAAACAATGATGCATTAGAACTTGTTATAAAGAGAAAAATTATAAATAAGTGAATTATATACATAACAAAATAAATATTTTTGTTTATTTAACAAAAGTTTGATGCTAAGAATATGTTTGATCTCATTTAATATGCCTGAATATTGAATAAAAAAGGCAAGATTTTTTTTAATCTGTTGAAAAAAATAGGAACGTAATTTATTTTAAGCCATTATGTGAGAATATTTATTTTAATTGTTTTTAATATAATGCTTTATACCTTTTTAGAATAAATGAAATCATTTTTTCGCTTTGATATTTAATCATTTTTGCTATGTAAAATTTTATTGTATGCATTTTCAATTGTTTACACACATATTTTTTATATAAAAAATTTTCCTTCATCATTATCTTATTTTATTTTCTTTATCTTATTTATTTAATGAATGATGAATTATTATCACTAACAACAATAATAAAAAAATATATCTTATTTTTTTATATAATATATTAATAATATTAATATTTTTATACTATTAAATTTATTAGGTAAATTTAATATACCTAATAAATTTAATATTAATATTGTAATACTATTACATTTATTGGATGTAGGGAAAAAATATATGATGGAATAAAAATGCATATGCTAGAAAAATTAAAAAAGTATATTCTAAAATATTAGAAAGTTTTTTTTAGAGCAAACATATATATGTTCTTAATAATTTTTTAGAAAGCAATTTTTCAGTTTATTTTGTAAAGTCTATTGTAAATATCAAAACTCAAATAGTGAAAGCGATAAAATTCATATTAGAAAAATTATCATTTTTAAAAGTATGATTTTTTTTATTATTTTCTTTTGTAGAACATATTATTCATGTATGTGATTAGCATTGTTAACAGAAAATTACATTTTCTCTATCCCTTCTGCAAAAATTAATAAGCAGATTTAGTACAAAATTTAGTAGAAAGATTCAATGAAAAGATTTCATTGAATAAGCTATTGCTTTTTTCTATCTGTTTAAATAATACAAGATCACTCTAATAGTTTTGTATATCGTAATAAGATTTGTATTGAAAAATTCAGTATTGTGCATTTTATCAATTTCTTCATATGACTGTAAACCTTACAGATATCGTTTTGCTGCACTTCCAAATAAATTCACTCATTCTGAAGACAAACGCATTCAACCACGTACTTCTTTAAAATTGTTCCAAGGTTCACAGCTCTTAAGTGGTGAAAAACTTCACTTTCAAAGAATGTTGAATGCCTGGTTTGGGAATTCCAAACAAATGTGGAGACTTTTATATAGAGCATCAACCCATGGGTACACTGCTGAGGCTTTCCATTACCATTGTGATGGTCACAACCCAACTTTTGTGATTGCACTTGTAAGTAAACAATTTATTTCATTGGTGAAAAGTATATAATTTGAATACAAGTAATAAAATTTTCAGAATTTTGAAGGCAACTCAAAATTTCAAAGGTGCTTTTCAAAATCTTAATATGACTTTTCAATGTATAAAATCTAAATTATTAATTTAAAATAAAAACAATGTGGTTTGTACCACTGTTAACAAAATAGGTAATCTGTGGTATCTTATCTATATTTTCAAAAAGATTAAGCATGTTTTTTGTAATGTTAATTAAAATGAAATTAGATTTTTTAAGGAATATAGTCAACAAATCCTCACATCATCCTCTTGTAAATTAAAAGTAAATTATCTTAGTATTTGCTTCAGCAATTTACTTATTTAAAATTGTACTACTTAACATTAATCAAATCATGATGTTTTCATTCATGTTACTAAATATTTTAAATACATAAATATAATTTGTTATGTATTTTTGAAATACACTCAACTATTTATATTTCAGCTTTTGTAAAAAATGTAACTTATATTTTTCATTTTTTTAAAAATTTGCATGTAAATAATATATATTTGTTGAGAAAATGAATCCAAAACACTCTTAATTTAAGTATGTGTATCTTATCTGAGTAATGAAATTTTCAAAACTATTTACTTTCAGTCATATGTTTAATTTTCCATTAGGGTTGCCATGGCGAATTATGTGGAGGATTCAGCGATGTTCCCTGGGGTAAAACTAGAGGTCGTGGTCGCTATGTTCCTTCAGACAAAGCTTTTCTTTTCACTCTCATAAATAACGCTGATATCCCACCAACAAAATTTGATGTCGTGAAAAAAATGTTTGCTATTGCTCACCATCCTGAGTAAGTATATTACTCAAATTTGTGAATTCTTAAATGTTAATCTTTTAATAATAAAATGAGCTTAAGAATTCTAGCAATTTTTTTTCATAAAATTCTTATGCTACTTAAGGAAACATATTTTTCATTAAAATATCTAATTTGTATTGTTAATTAAAGTATTATATTTATGGAATTTATGTTAACTATTGATATTGAAGAATGTTTTTTTTTTATGAACCATACTTTAATTGTTGGTGTATTTATTAATATGTTGATTTTTTTGTGAAGAATACATTGTTTATTATATTATTTATTTTTAAAATAAGAAATTGTATATTGTGCTACATGAAGTATGAATTACTCTGACAAATATTAAAATGTTAAAATTTTATATATTTTGAATTGTAATGTAAGCAAATTCTTGAAATCAAATGGTAAAATTAAAAGAAAATATTTACCTAATACATAAAATGTTTAGTTTATTAATATCATTGAAGTGAATGAAGTATTTAAAAAAAAATCATGAATCAAATATAATATATACTACCTAAAGTTAATTGATTATAGTTTTATTGAGCAAAAATTTTTATTTGTAAATTATCTCTTAAATGCATTTGTCATTTTCTTTTTAATCAGAGTAATCAAACAATCAATGAAATTATTTTATATAAATTTTGTCATTATATATTTTACTCTATTTTTTGAAATTTACTGATGTACTGTAAGTATTTAACTTAGGTATAAAATATTCCTTACATTTCTGTAGTAAAGCAGTAAACACAAATTCAGAACCCAATGCTTTCTAAATTCATAATTTAATAATACAGTTTGAAACAAGAACTTTGATTACTATATTTTTGAATGTATGTTAGGAAACAAAATATTTGAACTTTAGTTTCAAATTAATAATCAAATATTATTTAAACTTTTAAAAAAGATTGTAAAATTTAGATCATTCTTTTTAGATTTCTAAAGGTTAAGCAAGATTAATTCTATAACTTACTTTTTGTGTACTTTTTTCAACTTGATATTGGCTGCTTGACCTAAACAACATTTCTACATTAGGTGATTAATTAAAATCTCTTACACATTTTATTCTCGAAGAATCTTATTTTTATTGCTATAAATTAAAAAAAGTATGTTTCATTTAATATAAAAAAAAATAAATGTTTCAGTTCTTTTAGCATTTAATATTGAGTTTTTAATCAAAATACAAATGATGTTTAATTTTTTCTTTCAATATAATCCATATTACTTTTTTTTAGTTGTTTGATATAGCTTTTATTTATTTTTTGTTTATAATAACTTTAGATAAAATTCATAATTAAAACTTTTAAATTATTTATCACTTAATTCTATTTCTATTTTATAATAAATCTAGTACCAAAAATCAATGTATATTTAACAACTAAAAATTCTTATTGAAAATATCTACTTTATCATCTCTTAAATGTCCATCTAAAGAATTCTAGTGAATCTATTTTGAAAGTTTTAGTATACCTTAATTTTTAATTTCTTTATTCTCTTCATTACTATTCAAAATAAAATGACATCAAATATGAAGGCTACTCAGCTAAAAACCATATGATTTCCTTTATAGATTTTGCAATAATATACTTTCTAAATATTTTCTTTCTGTTTTCTATATTTGCCAGTTTGAAAGTTAAAAAGAGTTTTAATTAGAATGATTTATATCATCAGCCACCTTAATAGTGTTTTATATTCTGATTTTTTAACAATTGTTGAATGAACAATTGTTAAATGAATTGTTGAATGAATTTTTTAACAAATACCAGTAACATTATTAATTGATTACAACTTTAAGGAGAAGGAAGCTCTTCTAACTAGTTATTGTTTCAATTGCTTCACAGCAGCCTGCAACTGATTAAGTAATTTTACTGGAAAATATTTGACTGCAAAATAACCCTAATTTTTATGATGTACTCTTGAAGAATATTGTAAAAAGTATGAGTTGTATTTAGTACCAGATTTAATGTTATATCAGATATTATGTAAAGTCTATAAATAATTTAAACTTTTATTTTTCCCAATATTTGCTTAGGAAAATATTGTCAATAGAATGGTTGTCATGCTTATCCATACTTTTTCTCAACATTTTTTGTAATATCAACAATTACTATCAAAATTGTTAAGAAAACAATTTGAAAAAATTTCAGAGAAATTTTTTCGTGACACACACACACTTAGGAATTCCATGTATGAAAATTAGAATTACTTATGAATAAATTGTTTTCCTATTAAAAAAGAGTGTTCTAGTGGTTCCAAACAAAAATAATGCACAAATTGTTTTTCCTAGTAGAGAAGGTATGATGACAAACACTTTTTAAGCTCTTAAGCATTTTATATATTGATTTCTTTAAAAAAAAAAAAAAGGTATACAAATTTAATGATGAGTATCTTTTGTCATTATTTCAGCAGTTGCATGACTAAGTAAAAAAAATGCAACCTCACCTGGGGAAAATTTTTTTGTATCCATTTCAACTGTCATTTTCTTCTCCAATTCTGACAATTTGTGCGAACTTGATCAAAATATGATTTAAAGCTTCCTGGTCTCAAATTATTGTCCAAATTAAATACTTTTAATTTATTATCTGTTATTTTTAAAATATAATGGTTTTAAGGTTCTTTTTTTGATCAGATGAAGTAATTGCTGCTTTATTTCATGCTTTAGAAACTCCTTATTGTGTGAAAATATTGAAAACTAATGCCATTAGTTGAACATATAATTTAAAGTCTATTTTGAAGAATAAAAATAGTGCTTCAAGAAAGTAAAATCTTCTGTTTCTAACATTATTGCTTTTATCGAATGGTATATTACTTTACTCTATAAATACAGTTTTCTTAGGTTATCTGATATAATACCTATCTCTAAAGATCATACGTGTTTATCTTAAGTGAAATAAATATTAATATCAGTCATGTAACAATTGTTATATAGTTCTATGATATTTAAACGCACTGTTGACATAATGTAAACTGAAATTTCTAATATTTTGAAATGGAAAAGCATTAATTAAAGTAATCATATTTTAAATAAGGTGTTTTGTGAAATACTTAAGAAACTAAATTATACCCATATGCTTTTATTTATGTATCAGCAAAATAGTTTTGATCAAGACCAGAAATAAAAGAGCTATTTTTCTACTAAATTAATTATGAAACAGATAGTGAATTTTCCTTAATGTTTGAAGAATAAGAAGTGAACATATATAATTATTAAGAATAAAAAAATAAGTGCAGTTCATTCGTTTATTCTTAATCATCATGCAAGTTTGTTTTAAACAATAAGCAAATTTTACTTATTTGAATATAATAAAAGTCAAAAATGTGGTTTTTTGTTTATAACTGCATAAAACACTCTAAATTAAATAAGTTTTCTTTGATTCTCCATATTATTTAGAAAGTGAAGTTACTATATAATTTATACATGTTTACTTATGATTATATATATATATATATATATATATATAAAGTTGCCCAGAAACAAATGGCAATCTTTAGGCAGAACCGTGTCTGAAGATTGCCTCCTACCGCTAGGTTCTACTTAAATTGATAATGGGAAAGAGCTCTTCCATTGGGAAAGAGCTATTTCTTATATATATATATATATATATATATATATATATATATATATATATATATATATATATATATATATATATAAACATTCAATTTTGGCATGTAAGTATTATTACAAATCTGTATATTATTTCTTTTCTGGAAATGAAATTCATTTACATTTTACTCCTTATAAAATTAATCTATCTTTTTTTTTTGATTGATCAGATTTTATTTCTTGATGTGTAGTCTGTTTTTATGATATTTAGTGTATTTATGCATTTTGATTTAATAATGACTTATTAAATCAAAATAAGTCATTATTAAATCAAAATGCATAAATACACTAAATATCAAAATATTATCATAAAAAAATAATAATATTTTTTTTATTATGAAAACTAGTTCATAATAAAAAAATATTATTTATAGAATAATACTTTTTTATTATTATTATTATTCAAAGGTTCCAAAAATATTGCTGTTAAAATGTTCTAAAGAAACTGATTTTCTATAGCATGATCATACTTCTTGTTCATGTATAATTTCAAATATTTGAATGAGAAAAAAACAATCTTGTATTTATTAATCATGTTAAGTGTTTAACATTTAATTTAAAAAATCAGAACTATTTCAGCTTATAATTGTGAAAGTTTGCTCTTTATGAAAGAAATTATATTACTATAATAGTGTGCATATATGCCTTTGTAGCTTTTTTTTTTAGTCTCTGGTGAAAAAATCAAAACTAAAATTAAAAAAATTTAACTAATAAACTAAATTTTTCTCTTAAATTAAAACACTTAAGAAGTAATTAAAATTTCATTCAAACACACTTGATATTGAGAAACTGCATTACAGTATATGAAATATCTTGTATATCTTAGCATAGACCTAATTGACCTATAATCTTTAATAAAAAGAAAATCATGAGTTTTTTTTTTAAATCTCATAATATTTATAATTTTTGAAATAATTTGATATTTAATAATATATTATAAATTTTTCAAGATAAAAACTGAAAAAGCAAGTTTCATTAGAATTGATATATACAATATATACAATTTACATGTCTAAAATATCAATTTTGCTCCAAATTCCTGCCTTAAAATAAATAAAATAAAAACGATACAAAGAAATAAAAAATTTGGAAATTTATAAAACGTGCTACTAAAGTAACATTATATCATTATAATCCTTTTAAAAATTTAATTGAAAGGAATGAAATTAATAATTGTATATGTTATGTTCAATTAGATTTTATATGTTACATAAAATGTATTTTGTTGCTTTATTTCTACAGCTATGGTCCTATATTTGGTGCTGGAGCTGATTTTTGTATTTCTCATAATTGCAATGCCAATTTGGAGAGCTACTCCAACCTTCCACATTCATATGATGGAGAAAATGCTTCCTGCACAATTTTAATGGGAGATTATAATTTCACCGTTATCGACTATGAAGTATTTACAACTCTGGGAAAATAATTTTTTACCTTTTCAAAAATTTGTTGATTGTTACAGACTTGATAATTTTTCATTACACACATTTAAAGTTTTTACTTTCTATTGAACTGATTAGAATTTTAATTTTTTACTCTATAGGAACATTTTATCTTAGTGATACATATAGGTCGATATTTTATTGGCTTCTGTTATTGTTGGTAGATATTTGGTAATCTGTCCATTATATATGTGTTCAAATTGCTTTTATTTTGCTTTTTAATATATCATATCAGAAATATTTTAGGATTTTAATCATATGTTCATTTTTAACTTTATTTTTGAAGAACTTTACTTCTGATTACTTTTTTATTGCTACTTCTTTGAACTAAACTAAAAGCAAATGCACCAGTTGTATTTTATCGTTAAAACTTGTTAATTTTTTAAATTTTACAAAGTATACAAAGAGAACTATGTAATTTTTATTTTAACTCATTGTCTTGTTTATATTTTAAATATAATGAAATTTAATAATGTAGCTTATTTTATTTTAACATGTTCTTGTTTCAATTATATAATTTAAATATATTTTAAAAATGCATAAAATTTTAATTTATGACATTATATTTTTGTATCCACAGCTCATTTTTAAAGGTATTTCAAAATTATACTAAATAATTGAGTTGTTTCTATCATTGAAGTATTATATTAATGAGTTAGTATGATTATTTGGAAATCACTGGTATGCTTCATGAATTTTATATCATCATTCTTTATTCAACTTTAGACCTATTGATTTCTTTCAAGAAAAATTTGGTAAATGTTCAGATTAAGAAGAAATCGAGTTTTTTCCTTTAAAATATGCAAAATATCACATACACAAAAGTTAGCTTAAAATAATTTCGATAGTATTTAATGCATTTATGTTTCTGTAGAGTTATGTGTACTATTTGATTTAAATGTTAAATTTGTAGCACATTAAATGATAAAAATTATGTTAGATATGTTTTTGTGCTATTAGATAATATTAAACATTTATGTTGAACTTTAATCATATTGCCTTTTATTGTACAAATATGTGATTTATAATGAACATACCCTTAAATGTTTATTTATTAATATGTGAGTTAATTTTTCAGTGAGTCTGTTTAACATTTTCAATCCTTTAATGCAGTCTGGGTAATGCAGCTTTATCACATCTCTTAGTGTAATTTTTTTTAAACGCTCCACTTTTTCCTTTGAATCCAATTTGCAAATATGCTGTTTTCAATATACCAACAAACTGAGAACTCATAATCTTAGTCTTAGCAGTATGCAATGAAAATGTAGAAAAATATTCGAATTATAAAAGTTGATTATACTTTGATGTTTTTGATAATGCATTGCAGTGCCTTATGTAACACTTGTTATTTGCATATTTGCTGCATTTATCTCTGTTTACTATATCATATACTATTTCATCTTGATCTATTTATTTTTGGGTTTTTTTGCTTTAGATGTTGCAATTTTAATTGGCAATTGTATATATGTACATTTTTCATGTACTTTTTTTTAAGTTTTATAATATTTACAAACATTTTTAGTACTTATTTTATCATTTTCGTATGTAACAATATTTTATTTAATAATGTCAGTAAAAAATGTACTTTTTCATATGAACACTTTTTTAGACCAATTTAATTATATACAGAGAATTGATATAAGTGTCTTATCAATGTGATATATTGAAATAGAATATTTTTGGGTATTTTTTCTATTGTGAAAATTGTTTTTATATTTGTCTAACAGAAATGTATTAAAAATTCTTCCATTCAATAAAATGTTTTGTATTAAATTTTGTCTTGACATGGTTTTTATTCACACCAAACAGGAATTGTTTATAAACAATAATTTTAAAGTATTGTATATTTTTGGAAATACTGAGCTTTAATTAATGTTTATTTATTTTTTAATAGCTAACCAAATTTCTTAATACAAAATACTCAAACAACAAATTTAATACCAGTTATCTGTTTCCCTAATATATATTTTAATTTCTTATTTAATACTTTGTTAATACTGCAGTTATAAAATATGTTTTGTTTAGCAAGATAAATTAATACTTAAATTTAAATAAAAATGTCTACTAAGTCATATATTTTAAGTATGAAAAAATATGTTGAAATTAGATAATTTACTAAATCAAGCTTTCGTTTCTAAGTTAATGGTTTTTTATTTTATTTTTGTGATCATTAAAAAAAAAACTGAAAATTTTTCTTGTTTACGTATATTAAAATCTTATAGTCAAAGAAACTATTCATTTATACACAAAATTGCAAACATATGTGGTTATGATGTTGCTCATTTAAGACATATGTGAATTGAAATTACTATACAAAATTTATGTTTAAAAATTTAAAATGTAAGTAAGACGAAGAATTCAATAGTTTTCAATGACTGTATATATACAAATTTTAATGGACTATAATAATCCTGAATATTCCTATACTTTTAGAGACCCTTTATATACTTATAACCGTAGAAATAATTTTTTTGTTAACACTTAACAAATCAGTTTATAAAAAACGAAACCTTATTGTTTTATCAGCATAAGTTTAAAAACAGTCATTAAGATTCAGAACAATAAGAGTAAATGCATATATATGTAGATCCGTGAGTCATTTACATTATATAAAAGTAAACCTTTAAATTTTCAAGTAAAATATTGGATGTTTATAAAAATTCATTAATTTGTGTGAAGTTGACATTTTGGAAAATAATAATATTTCCTATATTCAGTATATTCAATAATATATAAAAAATATATTCAATAATATTTCAGATATTAAACAAATCCATTTTTATTACAAATGGATTTGTTTAATATAGAAATGAGAAAATATCATCCAAAATACAAACCAATGAGCAGTGAGATAGTGAATCACATATTGTGATTTAATTGGTTGAATAATTGTTAAAAACGTTCTCTGAAAATGTAGACCTGCTGAATTTTTTTTGATCTGCTGATGTATTATATGTGTGCAAAAGTTTGCATTCATGCTGATGAAGCCCTAACTCTGTTAGTATATGCGGTTTGGGTGCTTCGGCATTCTTACCTGTTCCTAGCTAGGGTAACAGGTAATGGGTTGGAGTCTTCATAATTTAGACAACTCTCCAGTACCTGACCTCACACCCCTAGGTATTATTTCACTTGAAGGATATTGTGACCACACAATAATTTAACATAACTTTGCATATTTGAAAAAAGTAGACGATTTTCGGTTAAATGGAAATTCGAACTTACTACCTTCTGATAATAAAAAAAACGCACTTATCAGCTAGAACACCGCGATTCTGAGAAAATAAGGTGAAAACACACTCCAAGTAATGCTTTTAAATATCAGGTTGATGTCATATGCTACCCAGAATAATCTTTCACCATTTGAAAACTATTTGAAATTTAAAAGTAAAAAGTTGCAGTTAAGAGGATTCTAGTGGGTTAAATTTTTTGATTGAATTCGTGTTAGATGTGCTGTTTATTAAAAATACATTGTTATTACAAACACAAATGACACAAAAGCAAACTCTATTATTCCTAAATAAACTTTGATTAATAATTTACATTTATATGAATGTTGCATTATACATAATTACACTTTAGAATATTCGGACATTTTTGACTACAAGAGATGTGAGATTTAATTTTCGCAATGTGATATTAAATATTTGTTGAGACTTTTAAAATATACATAAAATTAATTGATATAGAAATTTTTTCTATCTATAATTAAAAGAGGATAGATATTATCCTATATTCGTTAAAATGTTTGCATACATTTAAGGTTATAATTTATAAGGTAATAAAATGCTAGTTTTACGGAATTTTAGAATTCTTATAAAAATACTGAGTTTTTAAATTAATAAAAAAAATTTTACCCATATATTTATCACTTAAAAACGCAAAATTAGAAAATATAGGAAAATGTTAATTCTACGAAAATTTTATTTTGATTATTTTTCAGCTTTGTGAAAAAGTCAACATTAAAGAAAATTCCATCTTATATTATAATAATAAAACTTATTATTTAAATTTGCAATATATTTTCTATGTTATCAGTCGCCCAAGATAAAAAAAAACAAAAACATTTTCCAGTCATTTTATATCAAAATATTTTCTCTTGCACTAACTGTAACCATCAAATCTAACAATTTCTTATAAATGTGCTTAAAAATTCATTCTTTTCTCAATACTGTCCTTTATATGCAATTTACTAAATTGTATGATTCATTTAACAATCTTTGATATAGTATTTTTTTATTATTATAATCTTAGTGGAAAACATTTGAGCAGTTTTAATAAAACTCTTAACAGTATTTTAAATTCAATTTTATTTTTACTTAATATTTTAATTGAGTACTAAAACTCTTGCTCTATATTGTTTAGTGTTATATTTTACAGATAGTATATAAACGTCACTGAGAAAAAGGAATGATTGAATTTACTTCCTCTTAATGGAAACATTTTACCCAATGTGTTATCACCACATATTCTTCCTGTCCAGAAGGATCTTATTATTTTAGTAATTAAAACTTTATTTCCTTTTCCTATTATCGGATATGATACATTTCCGTTAATTGACCTTTATAAATTAGAAAAATTCAATGCTGATAAGTTTCTTATATAAAGCCACACCGAGGAAACTCCTCACTCGAGATATCACAAGTAGTATTATCTAGTAATTATCTAAAATTAATTTCATTAAATTTTTATTATTGAATTGTTAGTAAAAATGTGGAAACTTTTATTAATTCTTGGAATCACTGTTGGAGGTACATGTATTGTAATTTTTATTTTTATAAGATTCATTTAATTTAATTTTTTACTATGTGTGTGTGTGTGTTTCATCTCCAATTAAAACTAAAATTTAAATGGAAATTAACTTAATATTTTTTATACTATGTAATTTTGAAGTATATTATGAATGGTTAAATATACCAAATTAAATTTTCAAAGTTTTTTTATATTTTTTATTACTAGATTTATAATTGCTTTGCATTTAGTATGCAAAGAGTGTTCAGGAAATATTGCTATTTGGAGAAGTGGATTTTATTGAGTAATCTTAATGTGCTCATATGTTTACAATTTTTAATGAATAGAACTAATTAATGAAAAAGGAGATTATTTTATATTATAAAATGGGTTGTCCACTTAAGTTATTAAAAATCCCAACAAATGTAAGTTAATTATTCGTTCTGTATGTACATTTAATAGAAAAAAACTTTTTTTTTTTAAACTTTAAATAAAAAGAAATATGAAGTGTGAATTGCTATAGATGTTTTAAATAAATTTAAATTTTAAATTATAATTCTGAAAGATTTGAAACTATAATTAAAAATGAGTTAGGCTGCTCAAATTATTAGTAATTAGCATCTTACGCTTTTTATTGTGACATGTCGCTTTGATCCGCAAAAGTTCATTGATTTGATCAAGATGTTTCTTTATCATGAGGGATAAAAAACAAAATATTATTTTTATAAAAAATGAAAATACTTAGAAATTTTTTATTGTTTGAAAAAGGCAAAGAAAATTAGATTATCTAAAAGTGTTATAGTGAATTAATTCATCGTGAAAATCATACAGTTTTAAAATATACAAAAAATTTCGAAAATTTTATCTAAGTACTTTAAATTTGCTTTTATTTCGTATAGCACACAATACTTCTAATTTATTATTAATTATGCTATACGAATTAATATGCTATACACACAATTAATATTAAATACTTCTATTTCGTATAGAACAATTAATAATAATCACTCTAATAACTGTGAATCAGAAAATGGAATCCAGGAAACATTTTACCTTTAAAAAATTTTATTTTTAAAGACTTATTTAATTTTTACTGAAGAGACTCTTAGATTTCATAGAGTAAGTTTCCCGAAAAAATTGTTGATCTATTTAATCAGTAGTCGAAAGAGAAATTGTAAATATATATCTTGATGAGGTCAGATAATTATTTTTAAAAAATTTGAATTTTTGTTTTTTTTGACTACTAGAAAATAAACTCATTTTTTTTTGCCACATAGTTAGACAATTCAATTTAATGTGGTTGTTAACTTTGATACTACAAAAGTAAGAAAACTGACTAATTAGAGAGAGAAAAAAGATATTTGTTTTTTATTAGGGATAAGAAAAATTAATTAAATTTTATAATGTTCCCATTAAAATATATATATCCTAAATGGCAACACATTCGTTCATTTTGCGCCCACTCTGATTGAAATAACAATAACAATATTTCCTTTCTTGCGTCTTATAAAGAAATTTATATTAAATATTGGCTAATTTTTTTTTCCTCTATATTTAATTTATGCGGAAGTTTACTATATTAAAAAATAATGTATCTTCATCAGATTCAGCTACGATTATGTCTTTCTATTAGATTTACATAGATCTAATTAATATATTCTGGAAAAATTAATGAGGAAATCAAAAGCGGAAAATGGAGTAATGAAGTTAATAAATTGAGATATATAAAATAACTGCTCCATTCAATTCAGCATCAGGACAGTCAAACTTGTTGATGTAAGGTCAGCTTTCAATTTGCCAATTTATGAATTCGCTTTACATGTAAGCATACATTTTTATATGACTTGGAATCAACTTTAAAACAAATTCGAGATAAGTTTATTTTTGTGAGCAAAAAACTACTATAGAGCGACTACCAACAAAATCATACCAAAACAAGTTAATCTCTCAAATGTAATATAAAATGTAGTAATATACAGAATGAAGTAAATGCAAAGATGTCTGTGATAAGTTCTTTTAGTCAATTAATTCTTCTAAATATGGGTATAAAGGTTCTTATTTGGGTGGATCATCTGTGTCAATTAATGATAATTATTTGTGCAATTCGATTGTTAGTACTGATTTTTGTCGGACATCGTAACAGTTATTTCTTCTAGTGTTCTTTGGGGTATAAAAGATTTTGATACCACGCAGAGAACATCTTCAAAATTAAGATGTCTCCAGCATACTTCCCTTGACCTAGTATTGGGCCCAAATAGTGAGATAGCAGGTACCTTGTAGGAGTCATAGTAATTTCAATTAAGATGTCTCCAGGGAAGTATGCTGGAGACATCCAATCTTCAAAATTAAGATGTCTCCACATACTTCCCTTGACCTAAGATGTCTCCAGCATACTTCCCTTGACCTAGTATTGGGCCCAAACAGTGAGATAGCAGGTACCTTGTAGGAGTCATAGTAATTTCAATGCAGGGACAAAGCTGAAGGCCCCTCCAATGCTTGAAAAGTTCTCGAGTACCTGACATTTCCAGGTGTATCATTTCACATGGAGGATATTGTGACCCCAACGTATTTAGCATGCTCCGGTAACCTTTACTGAACACTGTGGATCTTCGGGGTTAAGTGGGGATTCGAACTCATTACTATTCGATAACGAGAACGATGTCCTAACCAACCACTCTACCTAGGCCAGTGGCCGAACAGGTTAAGGCTATTGCAAGGAATATTAATGTCCATGGTGCAATTGAAAGCAAAATCCAGAGGATTCCTTATTCTTTACTCTAACAGACGCACGTTCTGAAGACAGAAACGCAGCATCTGTTTTCCGTTGCTCAACTGTGGCTGGAAATGGAACCCAGGTGTTTTGGCTATGATGAGCTCTTTTCTCCTCTAGGCCAACAGAATCTGAATTAATTAGCCACTAAATATAAATTTGTTTTCGTAAAATAAAGAAGGGAAGCAAAATAGTTAGTCGACAACTTTCCACAATGGAGAAATAGTATTTTGATGACCTGCGAAAGATTGCTCAAAGAAGAACCTTTAAGATTTAACGTTTTCTTTCTCCCTATAAAATAGTTGTTTCCGTCTTTCCAGTTGAGATCCTGGCTATATCACTTTACTACAATTCCCATTGGTTTAAAATATCCATGACGTCAAATAACATTTAATCTACGGTAACATCGTACTGAGACGGCATCATAATTCCGACCTGTTGACGAGTTGGCTGTCTGCTTTCAAATCGCATTCTTCGAGGGGCAGCAAACAAGGCGAAGTTCACCCTCGAGTGTCTGAGAATAATGTCAAAGTTCATTTTGTTAATAAAACGATTTCTTACATAAAGACCAAAACATCGGTTTGAGAAGTCGTTTTCCATTGATTCAAGCCAATAACAAGTTGATAATAGAACAGAAGAAAAAGCAAAATGAAAAAGACAAGGCAAGAGAACCATTTTATGGCTATTTAAATCAACATAGACAGTTTAAATTTTTTAAAATTTTATTTTATTTATTTATTTGTTTGAAGGATGCTTTAATTAATGTAGATCTTATGCAATCACTATAACATTTTCTTGAGACGATTAAGTTTGAACAGGAAGTCTTAAAAACAATTGTAATGAATAATCAAAGCAATTTTACCAATCAAGAAAATAAATCAAAGAACTTCCCGTCAGATAAATACATTATAGATATGATAAGTTGCAATATTTTAAGAAATATGTTTTCTTTATTCTTTTTTATCGTTTCTTTATTCTTTCTTAATTGTTCGATTAGTACAGTATTGGAAGGTAAGAAGATAGTGTAATTTTCTATTTAGAAGATCTTGGAATTTTTTTTGAATAAATTTACATTAATATTTTATACGTCTATTTAAAATTAGTGTTATTGATGAGAATAAGATTTTTAATTTTGAAAGCGTATAGCGAGTATTATAGAAACAATATCATCTGAGAGTATAATGATAAAAAAGCTTTTCTCTCAGAGAGATAACCATAACTAACATTCAGTGGATTTTCCTTGCTTTTCAAACATATTTCTAAATAACAAAATTAAAATGCTGACATTCACACTTTCATAGTTTGATAAATCAAGTACTTTTCTTCCCCATTTTTCTTTTAAATAATAAAATTCAATGGACTTCTTTAATTTCTCATAATCTTTTCTTTTTGCATCACATCTTCAAAAACTATGTGAATCGGTTATATAACCTATTTGCAAATAGTTTTCTTTTTGAAATTATTACTCTACTTAAAAATCACATTAGAGCTTTTTTTATAATTAAAGCTTATATATATATATATATATATATATATATATATATATATATATATATATATATATATATATATATATATATATATATATATATATATATATATATATATATATATATATATATATATATATATATATATATATATATATATATATATATATATATATATATATATATATATATATATATATATATATATATATATATATATATATATATATATATATATATATATATATATATATATATATATATATATATATATATATATATATATATATATATATATATATATATATATATATATATATATATATATATATATATATATATATATATATATATATATATATATATATATTATATATATATATATATATATATATATATATATATATATATATATATATATATATATATATATATATATATATATATATATATATATATATATATATATATATATATATATATATATATATATATATATATATATATATATATATATATATATATATATATATATATATATATATATATATATATATATATATATATATATATATATATATATATATATATATATATATATATATATATATATATATATATATATATATATATATATATATATTTAAATTTTCCAAAATGCGTTATCCAATTCAATATTTGTTTTCTGAGCTTCATTTTTCTGAGAAACATTATATAAACTTTAGTAAATTTTTATTTTATTGTAAGTTTGACATTTTGTCACATTTAAAATGATATATATAATACAACAACAACTATTTTATGCAACACTTTGCAAAAAATTTTTTTAACTGAGAGCAAACCATAATATATTTTAGTAATTTTAACGTTATAGATTGAAATAATTATTTGAATGTAAAAATTAATGTTAACTTAGAAAGTAATTTAAAATACGAATAAATCTCATTATATTATTCAAGATTTTAATATTATAGATTAAAGTTTTTGAAAAAATTGAAAAAATTGAAATTTAATTACAATTTCTTACCAGATTTTATAATTTTGGAAATTAAAAAATTGCCGTGTTTTCATTCTCAGCTTCTTAGAACAGAATTAATAAAACTTAGTTTCACGAGGTATCTATTAAATAATGTTTTTGAAATATTTGTTTTAAAATGTATGATAACCATTTATTTAAATCATTTGGTTTTTCTGGAAAATAAATCTTTTTTGAAATTATTCTTAATTTAAGTGATAATGCATTTTAGAAGATGTTATTGATAATGTGGTTTTTTAGGTAATAAAAAATAATCATAAAATAAGAAAAAGTAAAATTATGATTACTTGAAAAAATATATGGTAATTTTGTAGTGTAAAAATTATCTATGTTAATAAAATAAATATAACATTTTTATAGAAATATATAGGAGGAAATGTGTTAAAAATTGTAAATTCTTTCATACTTCATTCTGAAATGAACCTGAAATTCTAAAGCAATTCGAGAAATTTGCATATATTTAAACACATGATTTACACGATAGTGTTGTGTGATTTGACATTAATAAAATAAATTCAAAAATATCGAGAAATCCCTATTCTTATATTAATAAAACATAATCCTTGGTACCCAAATAAACTGGCTCTCTAATTGCCAAAAGTTAATTTTAAGAAAGGTGAAAAAGATAATATCAGCAAAGAATTTTAGAACAACCCTATAACCGAGATTTAGGGAGATCTACTTGGACTAAAACATTAAAAAAAGTCTGTAGAATGAATGAAATTAATATTACCTGATTTATTTTAAAATCAAGTTAATTCTTACTTTTATTGTTCATAGTTAAATAATTTTTATGCCTTTTATTTTATTAATTTTACTATGCCTTTTATTTTATTAATTTTATTTACTTAAAGCAAATGATTCAAATAAACTTTTCAATTTTATTGGCTTGTTCGGAAAGTAATTTCGTTTTTCCTACATGGATTAGCTTTTTGTTGGTAAAAACCAACCACTTTATGACTGTGGAATCGTGCTACTACCAGAAAGATGGTAAAAGATATTGGACTAGAATAGACAATGTGCAATGCAATACGATATTTATACGTTTTTCATTTTCAGGAAAAACGAAATTACTTTCCGAACGACCCAATAATTTTGAAATTAAAAATGAATGCAAGGAATTAATTGTTTTATGAATATTTCGATATCTTTAATATTTCTTTTTATTTGCAGCGTCTTCATCGTCAATAGGCTCTAACTGCAACCCTACGAAATGCATGACTTTATTGCCACAGATATCAATGTTTGACCCAGAAGCATTAATTCCAGATGGAGAACGGTTGAAGGAATATTGCCCGTAAGAATGAAACAAATATTTTTAATTTATTAAAAAATGAAGGGTTATTCTACTTATATATAATGGTAGGAACTACATTCGCGAATTCACTTTCCACGATTATAAGTTTGCTTACATATTTCTTCATGCAAAATGCATTTAACTCTCTTTTTTTTCAAACACAATCAATGCAGTGAATTTATCTCTTATTTTTAGTTTTGTCAAAAAAGATCTGCATAATCATCATCAGAATACGTTCATTTAAATAATACCTAACAAGTTTTTTTGTTTTCTTCAATGAAGTATTTCAATGAATACTGAAATTAGCTGCTAAATTCAATGATATCGACTTATTTGTTGACGCTATTAGATGTTTAATTAATGCAAAATGTATTTCAGTTAATGCATGGATAATAAAGGGAAGATTATCAGTTTTGGATTTAAGGATTGAATTGGAAGGAAAATGCAATGTTTGAATCTCAAACAATGGAGAAAATGAATTCAATAGATAAATGAAAGCATCGAAATTATACATATATAGTTTTTAAATTATACTGTAATATTTACTTTATTACAGTATAATTTAAAAATATTTTCTGAAAGGAAATTAGACGGAAATATGGAAAATAATATTATTTAAAAAAGAAAATAAATTAATTTCAGAATAAAAAAACGAAATTATTTTTTCATCATATTCTCAAATTTAAAACACGAAATCTTTTTTTATATTTATTTGATCTATTTAGCGAAATTTAATTTATTTGAGTATAGCATATATTTCACTCACTGAATTTTTGAAAAATATACGTGTTTTGGGAAAACAGATTGTTATTTTTATTTTTTATTGTGTTATAATATTTTTACACATCGTTTATATGAGTTACAATATTAATGCAAATTGGTATTTTTAATAAATTGAATTTTTAGGAAAAACTAAAAGATAATTTGAAAAGAATTTCAGACCATTATTAATTGTAAGTTGTGTGAAATCTGAAAATAGTATTTGTTATAGTTTATTTGTGACTTTATAGTTACTTTTTTTCACATGGAGGAGTTGTTACAACCGGAATCTCTACATACCAAACACATAAGAGTTGCTTGAAATGGATTCAAATCATTGCAAAATGTCTGTTTCATGTAGCCCAGTGGTTAGGGCTTCAGCCTACCAACCGGAAGGGTGGAGTTCGATTCCCATTGCCGTCAAAGACCCAATGGATACATAAGATGTACGTGCTCGTTAAATCTGTGAAATCGAAAGTTCTATGGTAGATCTTAGATCTTTGAGTAGTTACCATGGCTGTAATGGTCTGGAGAAAATTCCTTCCCCCTTCAAATCAATGTCATAATTGAGACAGTGGATCCTCTGGTGGTGCCATCTATCGGAGGAGCTTAGAGCAAAGTCGTACTTACTCCTTCTGGTTAATCGAAAGACGCACTTCACTAACTTAAATTCACATAGACAATGGCATAGTGAGCTTGGCTTGTCCAAGTGTCAAAAGTAACAACAAAATGTCTTGTTTAATGTTGGAATCAAACCCAAAAGCAATTAAACTAAAACAGATAGATAATTGTTTATTTCTCAGTTCAGCTGAAAACATTGAATAATTTAATTTTCTAAATTAAGTTCTTAATCATTTAGTTATGAGATGTGGTGTTTTTCCAATAATTTATCTTTAATGTTGCATTTTTGAGTTAGAGACCTTTAACATTTAATGATGTGTTCGATTGATTCTTCTGCCAAGCTTGGAATTGCCTTTTATGTTGATCATCAATGAAAAATAATTGATAAAATCATCAAAAGTATTTGCACAACATGATATCAATACTTTTACAATCAATTTACGATTTATTAATTTTTTTAAATTTTACAAATAAACAACATATTATTGACATTTTAGTATTGAATCATATTTTAAATGGTTTGAGTTTGGCTTTTGAAGTGGCAGCTGTTCAAATAAATACATCCTCTACCAGTAAAAAAATGTGTTTATAATTTATTATTCAAGAAAAGTCAATTTTTCGAAAATTCCATTTTTATTATTATTATTTTGATAATTCAGTTTTTTTCAAATGATGGTAATGAATCGGTTTTCATATAAAATCAATACAAATTTTCAAAATGAGTCTTTAACACTTAAAATTATTCATATAGTTCGTCACTAACAATATACTATGTTTTTATACAATTAAAATAATGTAACTATTGATATTCCACATAACGCATTGAATAAAAAAAATTCATTTTCATTTGTTTAATTAAGTTATCATTTCAAGATCAATTTTCTGTTTTTTTATTATCAATATTCAGGTGAAACAAATCTGAAACTTGATTTCATTTCTTCAGTAAGCACAGAACGATTAACTGTGAATAGAAATAAATTTTATTTTTAGCATAAGTGTGTTAAAGAAATAACTGCTATCGAGCTTAACTACTTAAATGAAAACCAGATATATCTTAAATGTGATTGCCTTGAAGAAACTCATTTGAGAGAGAAAAATAATAGAGAGTCTTTATAATTATTATTTTAACTGTGCAATGGCATATTCTGAAACAAGTTTTTGTATTTCAGGGGCATATTGAATTATTTGCATTGCCTTATTGAGGAAATAGAACTCTGTACGTCTTATACTTTGGCAGATTTAGTTGCATCTCCGAACGAAACTGTCTCAAAGATCGGACATTTGCTTCAGGGAAGTTCAAGCCTATTTTTTGACTTATGTGACGAAAACACTGATATTCATAAAGGTAACTTACTATAAAAACTTAAACTGATCTAAGGCAAGTTTCTTAATATTGATGTAATTATTATGAAGCGTATTCTAAAAGCATGTTTTTTTGAAATTACAAGAAAAATGATGAGAAAATGATTTGGAACTTGTATGGTATATCCTTTTAATTGGGGAATTTTTTTCATTGCCAAGCTGAACACATGTTTTTGGAACGAGAAATTTCTCAAATCCCGCCAAATTGAAACTCCGAACAAAAAATTTAAATGCTGTTGCCACTTAAAAAAACCATATGTATTACACAAAAATGACTTAAAATGCGGAAAAAAAAGAAACAACCAAACCTGGCTACAAAATGAAATCCGAAAAGCAACAAAATTTCAAATTGGTAACACCAAAGGAAAAGCCGGCAACACTTAGCCAAAACAAAGGACACCAGATTTGGCGAGGAATCACTTAGGGGATATATCATACTTGTACTAATGACCTGTATTCCAATTTTTGAATAATGATGATATAATATTTAGTGATCACATAATATGTATACATATTTATATTATACGTATATAATATTTGTATTAATATTTTAAGTCATAATATACTCTTAAGGAAATATTATGTTATTAAACTTTGGTATTAAAACTATTTTTTACTTCCTAGAAAATGTTATACGTTTTTCATCAATCTTAATATAAGTTTTTTTTTTTTTTTTTTTTTTTTGAATTAGTTGGAAATCTGTGGATCAGTTGTAAGTTTTTCTCTGAATAACTTGGTTAACAGAATTAAAGATTGGTTATTGATATGAACTGTTTAAACTCATTGCATTTATTTAAAATCATTTTAATTTAGTCAACATTTAACGAAATGTAAGGATATGAATGAATGAATATTTTCTAATATTGATGAAAACATTATTTGTTTAAAAAATCAATTACAAATTACATAATTTTTTTCCATGTGTCTATTATTTAAGTTATCTAGGATAACTAGATACTCAAGTTATGCAAAAAAAAAAAAAAAAAAAAAAAAACATGAAAGCTTTTCAAAGGTATGAGTTAATTTAAATATTTGTAAAAAAAAAAAAATTAATATGCTGATATTATTATTTTGATCCATAAAAGTATACCAAACATCCTATTTTCAGAAAAAAAAACTTATTTCTCTCAATAAATATCAAAAATTTATTTTTCTCTGAAAAAATGTTTCTTAAATTTAATGGATAAATAATTATTTTTAATTACAGTAGAATTCCAACTATCCGAAATAATTGGGAATGGACCTTATTCAGATAATCAAAAATTCGGACAATTGGATTTTTTCGAAAAAAGGGTTTATTTTAATTAATTATTGCATGTTGAAAATAGGAGAAAAAATTACATCTTTTTAAGGAAAAATAAAATTTAATTAATTAAATAAAAAAAGCAACACTTGCATGTTCAAGTACTTACACACGTGTTGTACATTAATACAGTAGGTATGTACATTGTTGTATATGAAACTCATTATTTGCTGAACATCTCGATCAGGTTAAGCTGTTTCGCTGCTTTCATTCATTTTCAGTCGGCGAAGTAGCGCACTCAATTGACAGAGAGAATTTGCATGTGGCCAAACTCGGGCTGACGCTCCATCCATTTCAAAGCAGTTTTAAAATCGATGAATTTTTCACTAGTTGAGGGGTCTTGTGTCTCCTTCAACTTGGATGTTAAGGTTGCATTCTTCCTCGACACTTTCAATAAGTTGGCCATCATTTGCAATTTGCATTTCAGTTTCTGACTCAAAATCCATCTTCAGGATTAACTTCTGAACATTTAGGAATTTTCAAATGAATATTTTTGAATTGATCAAGTGACATGTCTTCTTCATCTTCCCCCTTCTTTTACTTACCTTTCCTGGGGCCGTGATTGCCTAATTGTTAGGGCATCGGCAGGAAGGGTGGGGGTTCGATTCCCAATGCCGCCTAAGACCCACCGAGTTTATGAGACGTCACTGCTCGTTAAATCTGTGGAATCGAAACTTCTGTGGTCGGTCGTTGAGCAGTTACTAAGGATGTAATGGTCTGGAGAAAATTACTCCCCCTTCAGATCAATGTCAAACTTAAGGTAGATCCTCTGGTGGTGCCATCTATCTGAGGAGATAAGAGCAAAGTCGTACTTTCACCTTCGTGGTGCTCTGGTTAAATGAACGATGCACCCTACTGACTTAAATTCGCACAGCCAAAGGCATTAGCGAGCTTGGCTTGTTCAGGTGTTATAAGTAACAGCAACGGCAACTTACTTTTCTTTTTCTTAAGCAATTTCTTTATTTCTCATTTTTCTTCTCTTCTTCAATCTGATTTAATTTACTAAAATTCGGAAAGTGATTTGGATGGATGGAGTTCGGATGATTGTAGTTTACAGTACCTTTGATTTTTCTTAAGAAAAATACAAAATTTGTTTAAAGTAGTTTATTATTTTTTAAAAAAAATCACGGTCGTTTATATAACAGATAATTATAATCATTTTATGAGTTTACTTTATATGTTGAGTAAAATACTTAACTTATAAATATTTATTTTCCAATGGCGGGCACAAAAGGGTTGAGCCCTATGCCTCAACAAGGCTCAGTTGTCGTTACCCAGCGGGCACCTGTGATCCAAGTCACGAAGGCGAGTAGCGTTACCGTGCCATACCACCACATACGCGTTTATAGGGCGGGCCACATTCATACAACATCACAGAAGAAAGGATAGAGAAACACAGAGAGAACAGAGAAGGAAAGAAATATCCATGTCCGAACCGGGATTCGAACACGGGAGCAACCACTCAGGAGTCAGGAACGCTAACCACTCAGGCAATCGGTCGGCATTTATAAATATATAATAGAGTATTTTTGAAAGAAATAAAAATATATTATATTGTATGAAAGAATAAACTTTGATTAAGATAAAAAAAATATCTCCCCCTTATTTTTAGAACTTGATTATGATCATGGAGTGTTTTTTCTATCATACTTTTATTATGTTTCTGTTTATTCCTTATACAGGCTATGTTCAAAACATCGTATGCATTAGAAAAGTTCTCATGCAAAAAGAGACTGAAAAGATATGTCTTGAAGATGGAAGATCTTTATATATGTCCTATTTAGCTACCTCGGAATCCAGATCTCAAAGCGAATGCTTGTAAGTGGATGAATTATATTTCTTTCAAACATTTATGTATTTACAATAATCCGCAAAAAAAAACTATCAAAAATCATTATTTAAATATAAAAATAGTTATCTGCAAAAACTGAAAAATTTAACATCATTATACTCTTTGAGGGTTTTGGATCAATTGGAGACGTTCGTGAATTTAACAGAGAGCTACTAGTAGTTAAATGCTGTATCAGATTATCTTATCTGTAACCTCAGATTATTTTATTCATATCAGATTATCCTATTTGTTATCTCAGATTATCTTATTGATAACAGATTATCCTATCTGTAATCTCAGATTATCTTATTGATAACAGATTATCCTATTTTTAATCTAAGTTTATCATAGCTGTAATTTCAGATTAACTTATTGATATCAGATTATCTTACGTTGGTGAATTTAAAAGAGTGCTACTGGTATTTAAATGCTGTATCAGATTATCTTATCTGTAACCTCAGATTATTTTATTGATATCAGATTATCCTATCTGTTATCTCAGATTATCTTATTGATATCAGATTATCCTATCTGTAATCTCAGATTATCTTATTGATAACAGATTATACTATTTTTAATCTCAGATTATCCTAGCTGTAATTTCAGATTATTTTATCGATATCAGATTATCTTGTCTGTAATCTTCTGTTCGTTAGTTTCGTGTAAAGTTTCATGAATAGTAATCATTTATTCATGGACTCTTCATGGAATAGAGGTATGGCAGCTCTTTTTGGAGCATGAAAGTCCCGTTAGGAAGACGGATGTGCATTACATGAACGTCTGTCAGGGTGGTGCTAGGTAGTTTTCCTTCTTAGGAATAGTAATATTGCTCTGTATTGAGGATAAGTATTTCTTGATGGAAATTTCCGCTATGGATGTAGAAATGCCTTAAAGTGCACTTGGACATTAGGTTTTCCACGAATCAGTGTCCGAGCATTTGTTTATATTATTCGGAGTGCTTACTAGTGTTGTTGTTGCATGCCCCTGAGGTCAGCAGCGCTAGACGAGGTCCATGAGCGAGTACACCTTTAAAAAGTCCAGTGCCATAAGTGGATTCTCCAACAGATCTCTCCCGGAGAAATCAAGGCATTGAAGAATATGTTTAGGAGAGGCCTGTTCACTTAAGTACTTGGACCAAATTTCGAATTTCTTCGTACCCTCGACGAATTTCAAGTTACTAAGATGGCCACTTCTGAAACGGGCAATAGCCGTTTGTTCTTGTCTATTAAGACCAGTAGCCAGGGAAGCAGCTGGACGCACGCAGTGGTACCAATGATGCTCAGGAGGGACAATCCAAGTGGTTTTATTCTCGTGTTTAATCTTTGAGTGAATCTCCTGAAATGTGAGAGGTGCCGACAGCACACCGTCCTCAGCTGCACGAGCTTTGGCCAAAGTGTCCGATATATCATTCCCCTCGAGATCCACGTGAGAAGGATTCCACTGTAGGTGGATATGATGCGATATGGGCAGTCAGTTTAACGTTTAAAGTATTGAAACCCCAGTCCTGTCTCTCACTTGTTGCCATCTGACCAAATGCTGTATTGCACTTTTACTATCAGATAAAATCCTGTGAATTCAGGGAGTCCAGGTCTTCCTCTATGGCAGTATTTGCACTACGGAGCACCGAGCAATAATCAGGATTTCTTTTTTTCAGCTTTAAGATACTATATTGCATTAAGAAACTTCTGGAAATGCTTACGCTTTAGATGAATATGGATTTAGAAAGGAATAATATACAGTATGTCCATAAACGTCCCTTGCCACCCTCTTAACTTCGGAACGGCTGCTGTTATATTCATAAAAGTGATGTCTAGGTATAGTAAAGCAGCCATGCCCTACTGAATGAAACCACCTACCGCACCACCTGGTGGAAAACTGTGGAGTTAGTATTCGTATCTCGAAAACGGAACGAGATAGGTAAAAAAAGTGATTTACAAAGTTGTAGAGCATCCTCGATTTAGTACGAAAAGATACCTTGTAGGCATTAATGTGAAGAATACAACGGTTAAAACGCGCATTTGTTGTTTCGTGCTGTGACGTGGCACATCGTACGTGTGCATATTTGAAAAAACAAAAAATCGTTTTCCTTCACCGCTAGCCGTGAAAGAAAACGATTTACATTTTCGTGATTACATTTTTCACTTTTATTTCGAAATGGGAAGAACCGAAGTATAAAAAATAATTCCAACAATTTGTATGCAATATGTGTAAGAATACGTAAGAAACGTCATGCCTGTTCACCTGAAACAGTTATAAAAGAGACATCTTCTTGGTAATACCCGATTTTGTGGAGAGCCTGCCGTTGTTTAATCTTAAGAATTTATGGTTTCAACATGACGGCGCGCCTGCTCACTAGACATCTCCAGTGAAGCAGTACCTCGTCAAAGAAATTGGCAACCAAATGCTAGGATATGGCGGTTTCGAAGAGTGGCCACCACGTTCTCTTGATCTGACTCCACTGGACTTTTTCCTGTGGGGATACATGAAACAGCAGGTGTATGCGACTCCTCCACAATTATTGCAGGACCTTAAACGACACATTACGGTCACGTGTTCCAACGTGTGCAACGTAATCTTCAAGCGAGGATCCAAATGTGCATTGCAGCTGACGGTGAGAATTTTGAACATCTTAAATAAAGTATATTGTTATAACTATTTTTTTTCCTTTCTTAGATCGTTTTGTCACGTCACTGCACGAAACAACAAATGCACGTTTTAACGGTTGTATTCTTCACATTAATGCCTACAAGGTATCTTTTCGTACTAAATCGAGAATGCTCTACAACTTTGTAAGTCACTTTTTCTCTCTGCCTCGTTCCGTTTTCGAGATAGGAATGCTAAATCCGCAGTTTTCCACAAGTGGCAGTAGTCTGTTTCATTCAGTAGCGCATGGCTACTTTACTATACCTAGACACCACTTTTATAAATATAGTAGCAGCAGTTTTGAAGTTAAGAGGGTGGCAAGGGACTTTAGTGGACATACAGTATAATTTTTGTACAGTGTTTAAGAAATATTCTTGTAAATATTGAATATAGCACAGTTTTGTGTACTGTAGGAACTATTTTGTAATGCTGGTCTGTATTTTTATTGTTTGTATGATTTTGTAATGTTGTGCTGTATGTATTTTGCAAATACATTCTGTAATTGATCATTCAAAAATCATCATATGATGATTTTCCACTTTATATATTATGGTATTTAGTAAGGGTTTCGATATTGTCCACATTTTAAAATCCACATAATTTTTTTAAGAATTATTTAAGATGCTTAATTTAGATTATAAACACATACATCATCATCTATATAAAGCCTTCTTTTATAATCATATTTCATTATGTGACAAATTGTAGGATGATGGCTTACGTTCTGGCATGTGTGTCAGGTCAGGCACAGGAAGATTGCGGGGAACCAGCCCGACTCACTATTCTCGAACTTGTGAAGAGGGCCAAAGTCATTAAATATCACATGTGCTCAGCAGAAGAACTAGTTGAGCTCAAAACTACTTTCATCGATTTCTTGGAACTGGAATCAAACCGTCGAAGCATCTTTGAAGAAGCTTTCGATTTGAGAAGAAGGAAATGATTTGTGTCAAATCAAAATTTATTTCACTGGCTTGATTAATGGTCTTTTTGAAACGATATATTGTCTTCCAATAAAGAGTTTTCCTTATCTTTGAGTTTTACTATTGCGTTTTACGCAAAAATATTTAAAGTATTACATAGTCTAAGATTTTAAAAAAATATGCTGTTTAGTTTTTTTTTAATGTATATTTTATTTTGTAGGATTTTTAATTTTGGCATGAAAAGAGGTTTGACAATTTATTATTTACTAATAAATGTTTTAATAAATTTATTTTTTAGTAATAAAAATACTAAGAATGGCTTTCAGTGTCAAATTCAGTTGCTAAAGTAATGTTTAAATTACTTTTTATTGAGTTATTTTTGATACAATACATTTGCTGCAAATGCAAAAAATATGGTATAGAAAAAAGTAAACAACCGCGCACACAATCTCTTTAAAATTACTTTAAGAAGAAAAGTAATTTTTTTTTATCTTAATTTCACTTTTATTCCAATTTTCACATGATCAAGCATACGTAATTTGCTATGATGTAAAAGCAAATTCACTTGTTTGCTTGTTCTGCAAAAGATTTTTCTTGATATCAATAGATAAATTCTTTAGAACTTAAATTAGATGAATACTAAGAATTTTGAATTAGGTAATAAAAATTATCGTGAATCTCTCTTAAAATAAAAATTATCGTGAATCTTTGGAATTTATACATATAAATAACAAAAATAAGGCATACAATGAAAGTTTACAAACACCTTGATGTTTTGGCGACTTTTTTTACGCCAAGATGTGACAAACAAAATGGCCGCTGCCACACAAAATCTAAACTAAGACAGAGTTTCCAGAAATTAAATTTTATGGCCAAATCAAGGGCACCCAATTTTACAACGAACGCAGGCATATAAGTTAAAATTTCAAGTGTTAGGAATCTCTTAAATCATAATTCTTCAGAATAAATTCATGTGAATAGGAATAAAAATAAAGACAACAATCAGTTACACTAATACATTCTTACTTAAAGTATAAAAACTACATCAAAGGAAAACATAAATATGCAAATTTTAAAAATTACCAAATACATACATTTTTATCGTAAACACCATTTACATTTTTTACATACATTTTTATCATTTACATCATTTTTATCGGTTTGTAAAGGTTTGTTGCAAAATGAATATATATCTAAGATTAAATGCAGGATCGCTAATATAATCAAATTAACTTAGAAAATTCAGATTTAAAGCAATTCAAACCATCAGAACGATAATACTTAATCGTTGCAACAGTATAATATTTAGAAAATGTATATATATATATATATATATATATATATATATATATATATATATATATATATATATATATATATATATATATATATATATATATATATATATATGAGAGAAAGAGAGAGAAATTTATAAGAATGTGGTGAAGACTTTTTAATTAATTAGATATTAAGAACTACTGTAATTGTGTTGTTATCAATTACAGATATTATATCCTGAAAATAATTAATAGATTTGACCTCTCAAAAGTCTGCAATTTCCTTTTTAAACTTATCTATAAGAACATATTTCCTTTAGTTAATCGTGATTTTTTTTAAAAAAAGATAACCATTAGTATAAATACAATTTTTGTGTTTGTTTATAAAACAACTTATTTCTTAAAGCTATCACAAGTTTTCAATTAAATTATAATAAAAACTATCGAGTTTTCTATTAAATATGTGGAAGCTTCTTTTCATCTGCTGTATAATATTTAGAGGTGAATATGATTTATTTCTTTTATTTTCTTGCATTTTCACATGTATTAAATTATTGTAGCAATTTAATTTTTAATAGTTTTGCTATACTTATATAAATTACTTATGATTTTTTTTTACTGTTCCTGATAGTTAGAATTCCAAGAGTATTAGTCAAAATTTTAAAAGCTACTTAAGAATACAAAAAATATTGCAAACTAATTTTACGTAAACAAAAATAAAACAAATTATTGCAGAATTAATTTTTATCTTTTACATTATATTATGTGAAATAATTTTAGACAAATTTGCAGCATTAATTTAGGAAATCAATAAAAATTAAATGTACTTTATTAAATAATTAAGTTGTTGAATTAAAATATTAAAAGGGTCGATTCAATGAAGAGGTTGATTATAATTTAAATTTACATATTTCACTAAATTATATATATGAAGTAATAAATACAATATAAAGGAATAAATATAGTATGCAAAATAAAATAAGTAAATTTTAGTAAATGATTTTTCACATTGCTCTTTACTCTTGTGTTAATGTTCTCGAGATTGTGTGTATAACATACATATATTTAATATACATTAAACATTACTATTAAATACATAATACGTAAAAGTTTTTAATATTAATATTTTTTTACTTTGTGCCTTTTTCAATTTAATTCTTTAACTATTCAACTAATAATTTTTTAAATTTTCAGTTGGTTGGTTGGGTTTTATGGCGCAAGGTCCAAAATTGGTTTAAATTTTCAGGTTAACATAAGTAATTTGCAATTAATCTCTCACATAATAATTAATTTTTAATTTATATAATCCTTTTTCATTGCCTTATATCTTCTATTTTAACGAATATTTTAGTTTTTATCATTTATTAATAAATCGTTCATATCAGTTAATGGGCATATCCATTAGAAATGTTAACATTAATCTCGTAAAAGTAAAAATCAAAACCAAATCTTTCTATATATTTCTGATGATCTTTTAAACCTGATGATCTTTATTTTGTCTTTTTTATAACGTTTCATGTAAAAAGACTTATTTAATAGGGTGTCACATTTATATTTGAACGCATATTTAATGTCCCCATGATTTTGACTACACTTCGTTGGTGAAATCATTTACCCTCAAATTAATAATCTTAAGCTTCTTTACTTATGATGGTATCAAAATTTGAAGAAACAGTATGAATTTGGATATGATGTTCATAATTTTACTGTAAATATAAATAATAAAATATATTTAAAACATATAAATATGTTTTAAATATATTTTATTATTTATGATTTAAAGCTGTAAGATATCCACAATCAAAAATGTTATCATGTAAACTATCAAGTCTCTTGATTTTCATCAAAATACGTACTATATTTGAAGGGTTTACGAGATGATTTCGAAATATTTCATGAAATAGAATTAATTAAGGATTGAATTCTTAAATAGATTTATTTAAGAATAGATTTATTAAGAATTAACAATAAAATAGATTTATCTAAAGAAATCTATCTTTAAATTTTTACTATCTGAGACACTAATTAAAGAGATCTTTAAATACCTGTAAGCTCTCATTTTTTTAGGAATATTAATTTTTCTGTTTATTTAGCCTCTTTACACTATTATGAATTTTTATAGTATTGTCTTTACTTAAAACAGATTTTCTAAATCATTTCCCTTATTCATGGATATAATTTTGTATTTCCTAAACAAATATTTCATATTAAAGGCCATCAGTTTATAAACATTAATCAAAGTCAGAGAAATATAAGCTTATTAGTAAGTTCAATTTTTAAAGGAAAGGAGGCTAAGGCATTGTTTAGCAATAGACTTCTGCATAATTCTCTAAAATTTTTCATATTCTCATAGTTTTCCTTTTAACTAGTATTTTTGTAATTAAGCCCAGTGGCTTAGTGGTAGCGTTTCACGCTCCCAAGGCGCGGATTCAAAGTTCGATCCGCGGTCTGGGCAAGGTTGGCAGCCTTTTCATCCCTTCGGTGGTTCCATGAATTGAGTACCAAACATGCTTGGGTACCAAGCAACTGGGGATCTCGCATTAGATTGACCACCTAATAGGTACATATGCATCGTACCCCAGTTACTCTCGATCTAGAAAACAGAAATGGGCACTGTAGGCCTTGGCCCACACGGGCTGTCACGCCACATTTAGTTTAGTAGTAACCAGCATGTCTTTTTCTTAAATAGTGAGATCTACAATTCAGTAATGTACACCGTAATGGACAACATTTCGAAACAATGTATTTAATTTTGAATAAGATAGATTTGTATTCTATAAATGGTAGCCTTTCCGTTAGAGTAGAAAAATGCAAATCTTGTAGAAAGGGATTACTGTGTTATCATAAGAAGCTTGATTTCTCACCACTGCCTAGTGATAAAATTACTTTTTGGGAAATGAAAGGCGGAAATATTTTTTATTGATAGACTTGTATAGAAAAGTAGAGAGGTCATTCCAAAAATCATGAATATGTAAGGCTTTCATATTTTTTTTTCATTAATATATATTGATTTTGTTTAGAAAAATGAGTATATATATTAATATATATTCACATTTTTGCTTGCAATATATATATATATATATTGTTTGATGTATTCATGTTGTTTGGGTGTAATTTTTTCTCTTGGTTAATATTTCCCAAAATAGTCCAGTTATTAAATTTATGAGACAATGTGAAATATGTATTGTTTAATTAAATCGATCATATTTCTCATAACACTTAAAATAGCCACAAAACACACTACTGGCCACCGTAAATGCAACATCTTTAAACAGGTCAGACGCACATCCCGATCAGACGCATTTCAGAGCAGATGCACATCCCGGTCAAACACATTTCACAGCAGACGCACATCATCATCAGACACATTTCAGAGCAGACGCACATCATCATCAGACACATTTCAGAGCAGGCACACATTACCGTTAGACACACATCCCGATTAAACGCATTTCAGAGCAGACGCACATCATCATCAGACACTTTTTAGAGCAGACACACATTACCGTTAGACACACATCCCGATTAGACGCATGTCAGAGCAGACGCACATCATCATCAGACACTTTTTAGAGCAGACACACATTACCGTTAGACACACATCCCGATTAGACGCATGTCAGAGCAGACGCACATCATCATCAGACACATTTCAGAGCAGACACACATCCCGATTAGATGCATTTCAGATCAGACGCACATCATCATCAGACACATTTCAGAGCAGACTCACATCACAGTCAGACGCACATCCCGGTCAGACGCTCATCCTGGTCAGACGCATTTCAGAGGAGACGCATTGGCATCTTGTTTTCATCTTTATAATTAACCAGAATTTGATTGTATTTTTAAAGACATGTTGTAAAATAATAATGTTCAACAGTTGTAACAAATTTTTTTGTCATTTTTTAATATATTTTTAAATAAAAGTCCCAACAGCTCCCATTAAACTGATAAAGTTCCTTGGAGTTAGGTACAGGGGAGTTCGCTGGTGTCAACTTCAACATCTCGGTCAGGTGCACATCCTGGTCAGATACATTTCAGAGGAGACGCACATCACACGTGCCTGTTTAGCCACTTCAAAACGCTCCAGTGGTGCCACTTCAAAGATTTAATGCTTGGAATTTTAGACGAGTTAAAGTTCGGCAATTGTGTTTTTCTTGTGGTATTTAAAGGAAAAAAACCCGATTGATTATGCCTCATAGAAAACAGCGATTATTTTTGATCAAGTATCCGAGTTCGTCAGAGGAAGGATAGTGACCTATTGAGATTGTGGATTACCTTTTAGGGAAATCGGTAGTCGTGTTGGACGAAACCAAATGACTGTAATGTGGATATGGGATCGTTGGATGCAAAAGGGTACGATGGACCGACGTGTTCGATCGCATCCACCTCAATGTACCACTTCACGTGCTGGCAGGCAAATTTTGAGCATTGCTGTGACAAATCACTTAGCCATAGCACAGCACATTCTGTCTGTAATGCATCATCCAGTGTCTGCGCTTACCATTCGACGCCGTTTACAGCAGGGTGGTGTGTCCTCAACACGTTCATTGCTTTGTCTACCTTTGACGCAGAGCTACAGACGTCTCCGCCGTTAATTATGCGATGAAAGAAGAGAATGGAATGAAATTCTCTTTACTGACGAGTCACGCTTCTGTCTACAACACCACGATGGTCGCATTTGAGTCTGGAGACTCCATGGAAAGAGGATACAGAATAGAGCTGCGTTATGCACCGTCACAATGGTCAGCACCGGGTATTATGGTATGAGGCGGTATAGGATACCACTTTTGCAATCTTCTAGTATGCATTGCCGGTACTTTAAACAGCCAACGCTACATTTCCGAGGTGTTAAGGCCCGGTGGCTTTCCTTACCTTCAGGGTTTGCCCACAGCCATATTTCAACAGTATAATACGCGACCACACGTCGCACGTATTGTCCAAAAGTTCTCATTTAATCACCAAGTTGAATTGTTTCCATGGCTGGCTCGCTTTCCGGATCTTTCCCCGATAAAAAACATGTAGTTCATGGTTGCTCAACAATTGACCCAGACTACACCCCCTGCTGCCACACTAGATCAACATTGGCAATGTGTGGAAGCTTCTTGGTCTGTTGTACTCCAAGAACACGTCCAATGTCTCTCTGAATCAATGCCAAGGCGTGTAGCAGTTGTGATCTCCTATAAAGACGGCAACTCTGGATATTGATTGTGGCAGGAACCACATTTCACAGAAGTCTATAAATTTAATAATTTGATACTTGATAAATATGTTACTTACAAACTATATTTTGTTGTGATATCTCTTGTCTTTCTTTGTGTTGCAATTTAGGTGGCCAGCAGTGTACATACAAGTATTTATAAAGTTGTTAATAGCCTTTTTAAAAATGTTTTTTTCTTCAGTGTCTCATGCGTTCATAAGGTTTAATTGTGGGATCGCGAAATGTTTTCCTTTGTTACCTAGAATAGACGCAACAAACTCCAATGATATGATACCCAATAGAGCCCGACTGCTGGAATATTGCCCGTAAGTATCTGCAAATTATGTAATCTCTATTTTGCGTGGTCTACTTTTCCCATTTAAAATTAGAGAATGATTATTATTTATTATTATATATTATTTGTTGTTAAAGATTCCGTTTCAATCTATAAAAATTTCTATAAAAAAAAACTTTTTTCTTTGCTGATTTAATCTATAAAATTAAAATTTCTTGAGGTTCAATAAAAACTTTTAATTTTGAAAGTTTGACTTGTAATTCTGATTTTGCTTTTTGACTTTGAAGGTTTACTTCTGTGAATGCAACGTTTCAAATTGAACCATCTGAAATACTTCTACTTGTCTTTTACTTGGGGGTCCTACAATTAATTCAGTTTTCCTGATTGAACTAAAAGTCGGACGCCTAAGCAGAACACAAGAATCACCAACCATCCTTTTAGTTTCTAACTGAAAAAATAAGCATATACTACGGAAATATTTCTTTTTTACTTTCTTTATTTTTGCTCATTTTATACACATTTTCACAGGCAAATATATGGATGTTACATAAGTAAATCACAGTGAATAGTAATCAGGTTTCTTTAAAATTAAAAACAAATCATAGAATTATAGATCGTGAGTTTTTACTTTAATCCCTAGTTGATCCAAAACAGGTCATTTGTAGTTTGGAATGGATAAAAATGACAATTATTATTTTTCTCAATGCAATATTTATTCTTATGTATTATTTCTTGATTATGATTTTACATTAGCCTGTGTTCATTTTTTTAAAAACAATAAAGAGTAGATAGAACATTTAATCTTTTCTTACCATGATTTTTATTTCAGACATGTTATAGAATATATAGGATGTGTTACTAAGGAAGTTGAAATTTGCACTAGAAAGAGTGTATTCGAGCTGGCTACATCTAACAATGAAACTGTTGCCAAAATTTCGAATATTATTTTGGGATCATCAAGTGTATTGATGCATTTATGTGACCAGAATTCTCACCTTCATGTAGGTAATAGTTGAATAAGTAATCAAAAATTATTTGTAATTATGACTTCTATATTAGTTAGTCAGATATTAAAAATGTGAACAGTTGCATTTTCTTCATTAACGAACAGGGGAACAAAATTATGAAAGCTAAAATTCATTTAATTAATCTGTGGTAGTCTTTTGAGAGCAATAATTATGATAGAATTTAATGATATAAATTTAATTGATTAAGCACATTTAAAAGGATTTGCTTCACATTGTTTTAACATGCGTAGAAATGTTAACGATTTAGTGTTATTTCTAGGTATAAGACATTTTCATTTAGTTATATTGGAAAAGGTATATTTTTGCTATCAAAAACTTACTAACTATATTTTTGCAATAAGAGCTTTTTATTTCATCTCATTGCTGTTATGTCAAACTATTGATATCATCTGTAAAATTTTTTAACTGAAGAATAGTTAATTTCTATGTTTTTTGAAATTTGCTTATTAAATAAAAAGTTTACTCATCGCTTTTCGAAAATGCGATGACAATGTAATTCATTTCCGATTTCATGATTATTCTAATTTTGAAATATCCCAAATTTACACTAACTTGGAAAAAAATTTGTCAACATAATTTACGAAAATATTATAAAGTAATAAGTTTAAAAAGTAATCTGTGTGCTTCTAGAATAGATTTCTAGAGCCTTTTGCTTTCCTCCTAAAGAGACATAACGTAATTTCATTTCCTAATGCCATTATAATTTATTCGAAACTTATTCTCATTAAAAATTCCACAATTAAGTGTTATTTATTGTTAATCTTCCCTAATCGCCAAAATTGGCGACCGTTTTCATTTAGCGCGATTTCCGTTTTGTTGTGTTTTTCGAATGATTGTTTTTTATCGCAAGCATAGAGATTGAATACAACCATTTTTTAAATAGACACAAGTTTTTATTTTTTCATTTTATGTGTTATTTACTGTTGTTATTTTTCAAAATTTCTTCTATTAAAGCGATTCAAAACACACACCTCTTCATAACTAACGTGCCAAGTATTGCGTCTCTTGTCCATTTTGATACAATTTTAACAATTTCAATCATTAAATATGTGATTAAGCTTATTTTATTTATTGATTTACCGTTTAAAAAATTTTAAAATAGAGACATTTTTCCACTTTTCATTCTTCAACATGCTGCATGTGCTGTTTAAGGAAACTGATGACAAATGATTGTGGGATAAAAACGTTAAAATTCCTTATTTGAAGTTTTGAGTGCTTTTTCCAAAACTTTTTTTAAATGAAAGTTACTTTTTATGTTTTCCAATGAAATTCCAATTATTATTCTTTCTTCATATAGTTTTGTGTTCCTTCATTTTGAAATCGGCAATTTTGGCAATGTGAATGTTTATGTCGTCAAACGTAAGCAACATGGCGCCAACTTAACACGATTATGGAAGATTAACCTAATTTTATGAGTTTAATAATGAATCCTATTGTATCATTTTTTATTTAGCTTATGTTGAAAATAGTGATTGCTTGAGAAGAATAAATGATGATCCACGAATTGGATCGAAATGTATTATTGATGGTAATAGAGTTTCTCAAAATTATTTGAGAAACTCTGATTCAAGAACAAGAATAGAAAAGTCTTGTCTGTAAGTATATGTTATTAATATTATATAATTCTTTTCTTGCGTTTTCGGATTTCTTGACCTTTCGGATTCCGTATGATCTTTTGAGAGATCCACGAAAATTAAATGCATAAATAGAAATGTTTTTTACCGCAATTGTATATTTAAGTGCAATTCTAATTTATTTTTCTCTTCATTTCAGTATGAAAACGGTTAATATTAATTCATTAAGGATTATTGTGTCCGTTTCACAACATGAATCGTAAAAAATTCATGTTTATCTTCAATTTTTTCGCAGTGAAATAAGCAGATAATTTCGTCCACAATGATTCAATGATGTCATATGCAAGTATCTAATTGTTGCATCATAGTTTTTTAAAACTTTATGAGACATAACGGCAAAAAAATTATTGTTGTCTTGTGCCAGCTAGGCTAGCATTATAGGGTGCGCTGCTCCACTTTTTCAACTGAACCATATTTTGGTTTGGGAGTCCGACTTTCTCAGTACACACATGCTATAGGAACTTGTTTATAGGATAGGCAAACATTGACAACACATTTATACAAGGAAAGGACAAAAGAATAAGCAAAATAGCTGAATCACAGTTTTCAGAGAATTTGAATGCAAGTTTAAAATAATAACTGTAGTTAATATATATAAATAATTGTAGCTGTATATAAATAAATAATTATTATAGAAACTATATATAAATATATAGTTTTTGGGTCATTATTTCAAAAGTATTTCTTGCACTTTCTAAAGTATTTCATTGCACTACAGCGTATTTAAATTGAATTCAGTAATCCAATATTTCAATAATTGAATGACTTTAGTGATGTCAAAACTATGAAACTTTCTCATTATTCAAATAATCTCTTTTTCACCTTACTCGTAACTATTTGGAGAAAGCGATGTGATTGATGAATATGTATTATATATTTCTTTCTTCAAATATTCACATATTGTAAGTTCTGTAAGTACACAGTTTCTAGATCGTAAATTGACCACTAGATGGCTTTACAAGTCAAGTTTTCTTTTGAAGAAATAATCGATATCATATCATTAGCAAAATATTATTTTGCAATGAAGTAAATTAAACAAAGTGCTAAAATATTAATTAAAATAAGGAATAAATCTTCATGTAAATTTTAAAGATAAAATTAATGTGTAATTTATTAAATTATTTTTGTGCATGTAAAATGAAAAAAACAAGTTATTTTAACTGTTGCTGGAAATGTATTTTCTTTGAATAATGAGTTTGGCAACAAGTTAGTTTTGTAGCATTTTTCGTTGTCAAGTTAGTTTTGTAACAATTTTCGTTGTCAAGTTAGTTAGTTGCATTCGAATGTAAAAATTGTGTGTAAGATAGAAAAATAAAACTGTGCTGTAATATTGTATCCTGAGATTCGTGTCTTAAATTTTAATTACATTATTTCCGAAGAACAGTGTTAAATAATCATTTTGCAGTAATAATGGAGGAACTTGGTTTAAATTGCGTTGGCGCTGTACATTCACATGTATCTGGCGACAACAACTGGTGACCCGGACGTTTCGTTATTAAATCGTGTTCTTTCTGCATTATTTCTGTGGAGTAAATAATATTGTCATAATGACTGATAGTGAAGACAAAAACACATTTGAAGCTAACAAAGTCAGTGTTAAGATTCCACCATTCTGGATAGACAAGCCTGAAATGTGGTTTTATCAAGTAGAAGCACAATTTACTATCAGTGGAATCACAAGCGAGGAAACAAAATTTAACTATTTAGTTGCACAGTTAGAACCTAGATACATGGAAAATATCTGGGATATCATTAAGGACACTAGCACAAATAAATATTCAACTGCAAAGAACAGACTGTTGCAGACATTTAAAGAGAGTGAAAGCCTAAAAATGAAAAAATTACTCACTGGACTGGAGTTAGGAGACATGAAGCCAACCCAGCTTCTAAGAAAAATGCGGGCTTTAGGTGAATCAAATGAAATTTCCGACAAAGTCCTTCGAACATTGTGGCTAGAAAAAATGCCAGATTGTATTAAGCATGTGTTGATTGTGAGTGATGAAGAGTTAGAAAAATTAGCCACAATGGCGGACAAAATTCTGGAACTGAATCCACGGGTGGAATTAGCTAGTGCAAGTCAAGCAAACCCTCCTGTAGATGAGTTGCTAAAAAAGATATGTGCTATTGAACAGCAAATAGCAAGTATGAGTACAAGGATATCACGGTCACGAGCTCAGAGTCCTGGGCACTATAAAAATAGAAGCCGAAGTAAATCACGAAGGCGGTTTGACCCCAAAGGTAAATACTGCTTCTTTCATTTTAAATTTGGAAGAAAATGTTTCCCAGATAAGTGCAAACAACCATGCAGCTGGAAGGATGCGGAAAACATAGAGAAGCAGTAGATTCTGCGGCAAGACCTGCTGCTTCCCAAGAAGTTCGCCGCAAATTTCGTTTATTTGTTAAAGATAGAACGACTGGACTGCGTTTCCTTATTGACAGTGGTGCAGATCTCTCATTAATTCCGGCAACTGCAAAAACATCTACTCCCAGTTCGTATGTTTTATATGCAGCAAATGGAACAGAAATACCAACATATGGTGTGAAAACCATGACTTTAGATTTTGGTCTCAGGCGTGCTTTCCAGTGGCCATTTGTTGTTGCAAAGGTGAGCAAAGGCATTATAGGCGCCGATTTTCTAAATCATTTTCAGTTATTAATTGATATTCACAACAAAAAATTAATTGATGATGTCACAAAACTGTCCATAAGAAGTGAACTTATGACTGTTACTGATGCATTGTGTATCAGTACATTAAATAATACATCACAATTTAGTGAACTACTTAAATTGTACCCAGACATTACTAAACCTCATGTCTTAAACACTTATACCAAACACGATGTCAAGCATTACATTACTACCAAAGGACAACCAGTGCATTCACGAGCACGGCAATTAAACCCAGAAAAATTGTCATTAGCTAAACAAGAATTTCAATATATGTTGGATCATAACATTATTCGTCCATCTAAATCCCAGTGGGCAAGTCCTTTGCACCTCGTAGCAAAAAAGATGGTACCGTCCGTGCATGTGGTGATTATAGGAGATTAAATGAACGAACGATACCAGATAGGTATCCCATCCCTCGAATCGAAGATTTTCAACTAATTTTAAAAGATAAAGTAATTTTCTCAAAACTTGATCTTACGAAAGCATACTACCAAATACCAATTGCTGAGGAAGATAAACAGAAAACAGCCATTATCACACCATTTGGCTTGTTCGAGTTCAATGTAATGAGTTTTGGTCTTCGTAATGCTCCCGCCACATTCCAACGATTTATTAATGAGGTTTTTCATGGATTAGATTTTTTATTTCCATATATAGATGACGTACTTGTTGCATCATCTTCAGAAGAACAACATAAAGAGCACTTGAATCTTGTGTTTGAAAGACTTAATAAATATGGATTACATATAAATGTAGCAAAATCAGTAATGGGGGTTGACCAAATTGAATTCTTGGGACACCTCATTACTTCTAAAGGATCTCGTCCTCTTCCGGCAAAGGTCCAAGTAATTTTAGATTATAAGTTGCCAGCAACCTTGCATGAGCTTCGCACATTCCTTGGGATGTTAAATTTTTATCGAAGATATCTTAAAAATGCTGCACAAACTCAAGCGCTACTACATGAGCTGTTAAAGGGTGCCAAGAAAAAGATCGACGACAGGTTCCCTGGACTGATGAAGCGGTACAACAATTTGAAAAGTGTAAAACAGATTTGGCAAATGCTGCTTTATTATGTTTTCCAAAACCTGGACTCCCATTATCATTGTGTACAGATGCCTCTGATTGGGCTATAGGATCTGTATTGCAACAATTAGAAGAAGGCAGTTGGAAGCCAATAGCTTTTTATTCAAAGAAATTGAATGCCGCTCAAAGATCTTATAGTACCTATGATCGAGAACTATTAGGTATATATCTGTCAATAAAACACTTTAAGCATATGTTAGAAGGGAGAGAATTTAGCATCCTCACAGACCACAAACCACTAAAATTTGCTTTTAAGCAAAAAAATGAGAAGGCATCTCCACGCCAATTACGTCAGCTCCAGTATATTTCACAATTCACGACAGACATAGAACACATCAGTGGAGCCGATAATGTTGTAGCCGATGCTCTATCAAGGATTGAAGAAGTATCTGTGATTGATTATGAGGTAATAGCCCAAGAGCAAAGCACTGATCCAGAGTTTAAAGAGTTATGCTCCAGTGACACATCACTCAAGTTCAAACCGTACACCACTGAATCTGGAAAAACATTGTGGTGTGATATATCTCAAAGCAAAATTCGACCATATATTCCTCTCAACTTCAGGAAAAAAGTTTTTAATCAGATTCACAACCTGTCACATCCTGGCATCAAATCAACTGTTAAGCAGATAACTGCTAGGTTTGTTTGGCCTGGAATCAATAAGGAAGTTCGAGAGTGGGCTAGAGGATGCATCAGTTGTCAAAAAGTGAAGACAACCAGACACACCAAGTCAAAATTTGGAGAATACCAAGTTCCAGATTCAAGATTTAGTGTAGTACATATAGATTTGATTGGCCCACTACCACCTTCGGAAGGCATGGAATACTGCCTAACTTGCATTGATCGGTATTCTTCCTGGATAGAAGCTATTCCTTTACCTGACATAAGAGCTGAAATAGTTAGTAGGGCTTTCTACAACAACTGGATTAGCAGGTTTGGTGTCCCTGCTCAAATTATAACAGATAGAGGAAGACAATTTGAATCCCAATTATTCAGATGCCTTGCTGCTATATGTGGTGCTAAAGTATCGCATACTACCTCATATCACCCTCAGTGTAACGGAAAAATAGAGAGACAACATAGGATCTTGAAAGGTGCTATAAAAGCACATAACAACATAAGGTGGACTGAATCCCTACCTACAGTACTACTTGGTTTGAGAGCTGCCATTAGACCAGACACAAACCACTCAATTGCACAAATGGTGTATGGTTCAAACATCAAGTTACCAGGAGAATTCTTCGACCCACCTACCATCAAAATGGACCAAGAAACCTTTGTCTCACAGTTACAGAAGGTCATGGAACATCTGAAACCAGTACTATCAGGTAGTTTAAAGCAGCAAAGAATATTTGTACATAAAGATCTAAGGTCTTGTTCTCATGTTTTTGTCAGAATAGACAGAGTGAAAAAGGCCCTTGAACCACCTTATCAAGGACCATATAAGGTAGTTGAACGTTTTGAAAAATTTTTCACATTGTCAATGAAAGAGAAAAATGTGAACATATCAATTGACCGTCTAAAACCTGCCTATTTGTTGGTCATGGACAAAGTTAACGAGCAAGCAACAGCTAAAGAAACAAATAAGAATTCAGATCACAGAAATCCACACCTTCCAATTAATAATCAAACAACTTCCAGGTGTGGTCGAAAAATAAAACAACCAGTAAGGTTTAAAGATTAAAAATTTTATGTGTTTATACCTTTTCCTTAAAAAAAAAAAAAAAAAAAAATCTTATGTTTATTTCAAAAATTACATATTTCACCATGGTTCTTTGTATCGTAACTTAGTTACTGGTGAGGGAGTAATGTAAGTACACAGTTTCTAGATCGTAAATTGACCACTAGATGGCTTTACAAGTCAAGTTTTCTTTTGAAGAAATAATCGATATCATATCATTAGCAAAATATTATTTTGCAATGAAGTAAATTAAACAAAGTGCTAAAATATTAATTAAAATAAGGAATAAATCTTCATGTAAATTTTAAAGATAAAATTAATGTGTAATTTATTAAATTATTTTTGTGCATGTAAAATGAAAAAAACAAGTTATTTTAACTGTTGCTGGAAATGTATTTTCTTTGAATAATGAGTTTGGCAACAAGTTAGTTTTGTAGCATTTTTCGTTGTCAAGTTAGTTTTGTAACAATTTTCGTTGTCAAGTTAGTTAGTTGCATTCGAATGTAAAAATTGTGTGTAAGATAGAAAAATAAAACTGTGCTGTAATATTGTATCCTGAGATTCGTGTCTTAAATTTTAATTACATTATTTCCGAAGAACAGTGTTAAATAATCATTTTGCAGTAATAATGGAGGAACTTGGTTTAAATTGCGTTGGCGCTGTACATTCACATGTATCTGGCGACAACAGTTCCTTTCAACACAAAATATCAATTATGGTTAAAACAATGACAATATTAGAGCTTTTGTATTACTTCCAGGAAAGTTAGTGTAATATAAACGTTTGAATAATTAGTCAATAAAAAAGCGAAATTAAATATTAAGACGAGAAATTAGTCGTCGCAAGTGCCATATAATCCAGGATGCCAAATTCTGAGATTGGCGAGTTTTTGGCGGATTTTCTTATGTATCTTGTAACCACGGTATTATTACGTCATACGTATGGAGACCTATAAGAATAATGCATAAAATTCTATTTTGATAACCCTAGTATTTACGACATAGCACACGTCACGATACGTCATCATGGGGCAACATTTCTTAATCGCCAAAAAAAATTCAGAATTTGGAATCATGGATTATACGGCACCTGTGTCAATTAGTCTGTAGTTGTTATAAAAGTAGAATAATCTAAGAATATTTTACTTTCTTTAAATCATCCATTACTCAATTCTTTGTTCATCCATAAGTTTGGTAATGCTTCAAATCTAGTGTGAAAATCAAACAGTTAATGAAACGAGAACTTTTGATTTTGTTATCTGCCGATGGAAGAGGAATAGAGTTTTATAGATTGAGTCGTGTTGGAGAAATTGAACGCTGGAACAGGGGTAGCGGAAGTCCCACTCCCGGGGTGATGAAAAATATATGTAGCTTTGAATAATGTGGAAAAATGTCTACAATTTTTGCTTGTGTTAATAATTAATGTTTATGTATGTTAATGTGGAATAAATATGTCTTTAGAAATAAAGGTATTTTGTATTATTGAACTATCTTTAAGACGATAGGTTTGTGATAACATCACGTCTAGATTTTTTTTAATGTTAAAATGAAATTTATGTATAACATGATTATTCCAGCTTCAATGCGTAAATATTTTTACGATGATACCCTCTCATATTTTTAAAACTAAAAGTTATGCATTAATAGATTTTCCTAGTTTTGCTATCATACGGAAAATAATTTTTCACAAATATCATGGTTAACTAAATTTGTAATTGGTTAATTAATTAAAATTCTATAATTTAAAAACTATATAACTTATTTTTATAACTAGAGAATTAAAGAATCAATAACAGACTTTAATCAATAAGTATAAATTTTCTTTTTCGGATATTGTTTCAATAATTAGGATTCTAACATAAACAGGATGTAATAATCTGGTCGAATAGTTATCAATTTTATACTCAACTAACCAGCGATTTGTCGTGGTCATTAATGGCGACTGCGGCCTAGAAATGTTCTCATTGTCCTCCAGGTGAGATGATATTTGGATTGCAGGCAAAATTGAATGCCTTCTGCTTTTCCTGCTTTTAAATTACGAGAACCCACATATTTTCGGAGTTGTAATGCCAAATTTACTGGGAGCCCCACTTTATATGATGCCATCCATTCTCCCTTTGCTTATAGTAACAAAAAGTTTAATGCGATAGTAATAGCCTGGCATTGTAAAACTATTCGAATATCTTCTCAATAACATTATAATATTTAAAATATATTTAGATTCTAATGATTCTAATTTTCCCCCAGGAAAGCTGCTTACTCTATGGCGTGTATAGCTGAAGAAGCAAATAAAATATGCGGAGTAATGGCTCGAAAAATGATAATCGAAGTTGTCAGAGGAAGTCAAATAATAAAGCATGGTCTTTGTTCTCCAGACAACATCATGGAGCTGAAAACGGATTTCCTCGACTTTCTGGAACTTGAAAGTGGTCGTCGAAGCATTTTCGAACGGGCTTTTGATCTAGAAAGGAAGAAGTAAATTCTGCCCTTCAATGAAGAAAGAGAGAGAGAGAAATTTTATTTGTAAAATAAGCTAATTTACTAGACAACTCATTGTTATTATGAAGGTGTTGCTGTAAGCATTTTATTAAATATTTTCAGTTTCTCAACTATTATTTTGTCGTCTTATATTTTATAAATCGTTTCTTTTGTATTAAATTAATGTTGAAAAGATTCATACTGATATGCCTTAAATGAAATTGATTTGATACTTGCTTTTAATTTCTTAGTGATGGGTAAAAATATGTTAGACGTCTTCTTCTTCTTTCCAATCCCCTTTGTTTAGCAGGGCTAAACTAGGTCCATGACGTCGTGAACCGCCAGAAAGTCTATGACTAGCAAAGGTGGTTTGAAGATGTCCTCTTTATTAAGTCCCAGACAAAAGATAATATGTTCCGGAGACGCACTCGCCGAGTTGCATTTGGGAAAAGGCACGTAGCATTTACGTCCTTTGCAGAATGAAATGGAACGAAGATGTCCACTTCGGAAGTGGGTGATAGTTGTCTGGCTCCGCCTGTCGCATTTAACAGTAAGGGAGCCTCCCGGTGAGTAGCTTTGGTACCAATGGTGCAAGGGTGGAAGTGACCAAATTGCTTGGTTGACCTTCTTGGGAGGGGAGTAGAGTTTAAGGAATTTAAGTGGGCCAGATGGGGCTGAATATGTTAGACGTAGAATAGGGGAAGAGATGCATATATCATGATTGCACTGAAGAAACTACAGAACCCAAACTAATGTCATTTTGGAAATTAGTTGGGGTTTTGGACATCTATGTCAGCAGGTAGGGAGAGGGAAGGGGAGCTTCGAAAGACTGATGTCCTTTTGAATGCAAAAAAGTACGTTGATGCTATCCTGTAGCAAAAGTTAATACCCTCCATCAGAGATCTCTTCCCTAATGAAGCCCAATCTCAACTTCAATATTTAATAAATTCGTACTTACGGAGTTTCCAAATATTTTACACTTTATTCGATTCTTTCATTATCTCTGTTGCTGTTGTGTTTCACATTCCCGTGACCATCAGTGCTAAATCAGGTTCACGAGGTTCATTTACCTTGAAGAAATCCTGTACTAATAGGGGATCTTGAATTAGATCTTGCCTGGTAAGTCCCAAGCAAGATATAACGTGACCAGGGAGGCTTGTGCAAAAGAGCATCTAGTGCAGATTTCGAAGTGCTTATTGTCTCCAACAAAATTAATTAATGACAGGTGACCACTAATGAAATGGATAAGAACAGTTTGACCTTGTCTACCGCTGCCCCGAACCAAGAAGCTTCCAGGGCACCTATTCTGATACCACGGTTGTACTGGCGAAACCATCCAAACAGCCTTATTCATTGCCTTACATTTAGAAAATAGTTCCATATTAAAGCTTATATATATATATATATATATATATATATATATATATATATATATATATATATATATATATATATATATATATATATATATATATATATATATATATATATATATATATATATATATATATATATATATATATATATATATATATATATATATATATATATATATATATATATATATATATATATATATATATATATATATATATATATATATATATATATATATATAGATATATATATAGATATATATATATATATATATAGATAGATAGATATAGATTAGTTAATCAATAGTATTGTATAGATTTGTTATTTAATCTATATTATTGATTAACTAATCTATCTAAGTTCTAATAAGCTATAGCTATTGATTAGCTAATCTATACCAGAGACTTCATTTTGTTATGTAATCAAAAATATTACGGAAAGGTATTAAATTATTTTGTAATGTGTATAGATTTATTTGTTAATTTTTCATCATATGAGATTCATGTTTTCATGTTAAAAACTGAAGATTTAGTCAAAAACGATTTTTTTAGTTTTTTGAGTTTTTATTTACTTCTTTATATGGAGTATGCACACAAAAATATCTAATGTAAACAACAATAAATGTATCTAATAAAACGGTTTTGTTTTGCTTACTCTAATATAATATTTGTTTCTTTTTCATAACTGAATTGGAACCTAAAATTTATTTTGTAAAATATAGTTTTTTTTTATCTGTTAAAGCGTAGAATTTCATGTTTTTACATGCAAGCTAAAACTTCAATCAGAATTGATTTATTTTAAATTTTGTTTTTTTAGTTTGCTGTATCTAAAATTATTTGTATCTGATAAGTGTTCTGCGTCTTCATTGCATTAATATATATATATATATATATATATATATATATATATATATATATATATATATATATATATATATATATATATTAATGCAATGAAGACGCAGAACACTTATCAGATATATATATATATATATATATATATATATATATATATATATATATATATATATATATATATATATATATATATATAATGTTTGTATCTTCAACTCATAACTAAGCAAGATCCTGAAATCTATGTAATTACAAGCTTTCGTTTTGTAATATAGAAGTTAATTGTGAGCATTGAATAAATTAGTTACCAAATAATAATTTATTTGACTATATGTAAAATGATTTAAATAAAATGCAGCAAATTGGCTATATTCAGCTGTTATAATGTAATTTGCTTGCAACCAATTAAATATTAAAGAAAAACTCTCTCTGTTCTAAACGTAACTGAAAGCAAGGGTCTAATTTTAATGAAATTTGTACATTAAACTGTTGTTAATGCTCTCTCTCGTCAACGGTTAATAAAAAATAAATTACTTAAAAATTATTTTAAAATATTTTATTATCAAATGACTCGACTACTTACGCTTGAAGTTTGACTAATTTATGTTCAAATTTTGACATTTTCTCCATGTATAACATTGCTAGCTTTAAGTCAAATAACTTGTTATCCTAAATGTTTTAATGACTGCTTAATCCTTTCTCTTTGATAAATAGTTTTACTGCAAAATACCCGCATTTGAAGTTATTTAAGGAATAATATGTTAGACTTATTCAATTCAGAAAATTAAGAAACAAATAAAATAAAAACCCTTAATTATTTGTTAACGAGAAAAAAATTCTATAATTTCATTTCAATGAGTTTTGGTTCTGTTAGAATTTAATGCAGAGAACAATTACACTATTCTTTCTGATTATAGTATTGAAGGGCCATTGTAGATATTCGTTATAAGCAATATTAATTATATAACTGTTTTAAACATCTTTTTAGTGACAAATCTGCGTTTTTGGATAAATTTTTCTATTTTAGTTTGAATACAATTTATATTTGATTTCCTTTATAAAAAATGTATGCATATCATTCTTAATATTTTTTGCTTTTTCTCTGAACGGATGAAAATGATGACAGCTTCATTTCGAGAGAATGTAGGTAAATACTATCATAACAAATGCAGTATTTGTCTCAATCGACAAAACTTTGAAGAAAAGCATTTTGTTTTCACTCATTTGGTTATTTAAATGAATTAAGAAAAATAAATTTTAAAATTTTTTACGATAATGCTTTTTATTTTCAGAATGAAAGATTTTGTTCAAAAAAGTATTTGGTACTTTTCCATTTCACCGGCGAATATCTCGCCAAGAGAAAATTAAGTCGCCAACTGGTGACAACACACAGTATACACATAAAAAATTTTAAATTTATTTATTTAATTGTTGTTCTCGTGTTCACGCTATGCGTGAAATATTGGTTCCAGAGTCTAAATTTATTTACTTATTATATTAGATTACAATTTATCGGGTGATGCATATTTCAAAATTTTATTTTTTTAAATATTTCTTATGTGAATTTGTTTCGATTATTATTTTTTAAGATATATTTTTAAAATCCGATTTTTTCTAGAGAGATTTTAGGAAATTATTAAATTTGTATAGATAGCAACATAGCATAAAATTATGAGATGGAAAAAAAAGTCGAAATAAAGTCGTTGACAGTAAAAGGCCGTCACATGTTTTGGAAACGTAGCAGTAGAAGGTTACCAGCTCATATATTCCCTCTAGCGCCGGTTGTATCATTTTTGGCGACTTTATCGCCTGCGTCGGCGAAATGGAAAATTACCAGGTATTTTTCCTACCAAAACGATTACATAAAAGAATATGAAATAAAATTATTTCAAGTTTCCTGATTAGAAACAGTATTTATATTCACTACTGTAAACTATTTGCTTCCTCATGTTGCACATAATAAACCAACTCTAATTTATCTTACGCAAAAACATCTGTTATAGTTCATAAGCATAGCAAATTTGTGTCGAAATCGTTTCACATTGGAGATAGTAGTAATTAGCTCTAAAAAATTAAATCATGGAAGTATTTCATATTGAAATAAATTTTAAATAAACACTTAAAATAAAAAAAATATTTAAAAAGAATCAAGCAAAGTACATTGTCTATTGTACTGAACTAATACCTTAATCAATACATTATATTAATTCGGTAATTACATTTTAATGTAAAATCTGTAATACGTATTCTACTGAATAATACTTTGCCAGGATTAAACAATCTGTTTTCATCTGTTTCCTAAAGTTGAAATAAAATGTATTTATAAGAGAAATAAAATTTTTTATATATTGAAATAATACATATGAAAAATCATTTAATAACAAATAGTTAATAAGGTTGTAAAATAAAAATAGTGATTATATACAAAATATCAGCACAACGATTTTTATGACATTTTATAAAATTAAACATCCAAACTCACAGGAATTGAAAATAAATGAAAACTAAATATCTATTGAGATCAGACAGCATGCAAAACAATAAACACGAAATGTCATATTTTACTATCACATATTTAGCTCTCTGAAGGAATTTTATTTTACAAATGAATTTGACATTTAATAAATTTGATATAATCTCAAGGACGTCCTTGAAACGACATTAAATGACATTGACATTTCAAGTCAATTATATTAAAGAACAAATACACTCGAGGATTCACTTATGGTTTATATTATTGACAGTTTTTAGATAAAATTCTAAATATTATCTAAATATTCATACTATGTCAATCATTTTTATTAATATTTAAGAATATTTTGATTTTCATTGTGCTTACACACACACACACACACACACACACACACACACACACACACACACACACACACACACACACACACACACACACACACACACACACACACACACACACACACACACACACACACACACACACACACACACACACACACACACACACACACACACACACACATATATAACTATTCGATACTTAACAGCTTACAGAAGTTTCAACAGACACATAATTTATTGTTAATGTTTTTTTGATGATTAATAAATATTTGATATTCCAAATTTGGGTACTCCTTTTTTATTTATTTTTATGAATATTTTAATACTTAATATTCATTAATAAATATGCAGATATTCATCAGGGAACATAAGTATTATATTATGCTAAATATTAAAATTATTATTTAGCATGATAATAATAATATTATAATACTAAATAAAATATTAGAAGGAGAAAACATCTAAATAAGTGAAATTTCAATTTTCCTATTTTCATATAGTTTTTTGATCGTATTCCCACGAGAAGATGCAATGGGTTTTAGAAACCCATTTCTTTTCATAACACAGCATAGAAACTAAAAAAAAAAAACACCTTTTTTTTCAAAGCATTCCATGTCTTCAGGATCTGTATTCATCGTCAATTACTTTCTAATCGTTGTAAGTCCCAAATGTTTGAATTTCTCTTTAGTCTATAATTTAGTCTAAACCCAGGCACACGTGCTCACGTACGAGTATTTAGATTTTAACTAAAAGTTTCTTGATTTCATAACGAAATATATCATGGGATGAAAAGTAAATAAATGTTTTCCTTTGTTGATAAATGAAGAAATAAATTATGAAGAATTAGGGAACTTAAACCTTCAAGGGAAAAAGATAATGACTCTCGATGATTCAAATTCCAGAAAGTGGAGATATTTTGCCTCAAATTTTCTGTATTAGTAAAGATGACATAAAGAAAAAAAATTAAGAATAGAAGAAATAGGAATTCATCAAAGAATATGTTTAAAACAGAAACATGCTTCAATCATCTCTTCTAAAATTTTATAGAACAATTAAAGAAGCATTCTTCACTAAGTGAGTTATATTAGGTAATAAGAAAAATTAAAAAAAATCGCCAGTGAAAAGTATGTCATATTTGCCCCAATAAAAAAGAAAAAACAATCCTCAATATACTATGTCAAATGTATTATTGTTGTTATTGAATCTTTCTATCCATACTTTGCTAGACGAGATCTACGAATTACACAGTTCAGTCTCTCATCGATGGCAACAAGTTTCCTTTTAAAAACTGAGCTAAAACCAGGATTTCTTTTCTTTATTTTGACAATTACATTGACAATTACACTCCTTCTATGTGCGAAATGGGAAGTGTGTGTAGCCAACACGGACACACCAACGCTTAAAAAATAAATTATAAGTAATTTTTTTAATTTTTAATACAAGCGTGATATTTGTTCTTAAACATAAAACGCATTTAGTGCGGTAGAAGTAATCTTGGTAGTGTTACTGAATAAAAGTTATAAACAGGGCATCTCATGTACGTTGTTTTAGTTGCCTTTCCTTGGGTAAACAATAAGGGGATAGTTTTAACAGTAGTATTTCTGTATTTGTAAAATCTTAAATAAAATATCTTACTTAAGGATATATCACTTCATAATTTGTTAACTACTTATGGTGAAATACCATTGAATAAGTAAAGTCTATACCTTATATACTTCTACTGATTAGGTGTAGAAATTTGATGAGAAAAGTGACTATTTTGATATGAACTTCGTCATTTCATCTTAGCTTTAAATTATAAAATATTTTTAACCATATTTACTGAATTAAAGCTGAGAAATATCGATAGTTAAAAATGTGATTTAATGAAGTCAGTTGCAGAAAATTTATATAAAATCTATAATATCTAAAATCGAAAGATTGCATTCAAAGCACGGTTCAGGAAAGTAAACAGGAGATCATATATTATAAAAAAAAACAAGTTTTAATAAACACAAAAGGTACACATTAAAAATTTACACATAAATTTAAAACAATTAATTATATTTAAGAAATCTAAAGGAACTTATAGTTCCATCGAAAAAAGTTGGGAGAACTTCCTCCCTCAAAGTGCGAAGTATTCATATATAATAATCACCGACAGCGCCATCTATTAAAACTTTTTTCCTCAGAGTATTCTATTTACTCTCAAATTACAACTATAAACTCAAGTGCATTGATGTAATTTGAGAGTAATAGAAAGGAAACATTCCACTACTCTAGGAAACTTAGAAAGGAAACATTCATTAAATAATTATAATAACTGTTTCTACTTCATGTTGAAATATGAAAAAGTATTAAAGTGCACACACACACACACACACACACACACACACACACACACACACACACACACACACACACACACACACACACACACACACACACACACACACACACACACACACACACACACACACACACACACACACACACACACACACACACACACACACACACACACACAACAACAACAACAACAACAACAAATAATATTTTTAATATTTATTTCTTTTCTGTTATATAATTGCTTATATGCACAGTACAATTTTTTATTTTTTATTTATATTCATTCGTTATGATTTCAATGGTATAAAACAATATAATAAGTGCTTACATCTATAAAGACGTTTAAGAGTAAATAAGCTCGAAAATGTGCCTTGAAATTAAGGTTTGAATTTTATAAAAATAAATGAAATATATTTTTGAAATAATGTTTTAAATATGAAATAATATTTGAATATTTAATTTTGTGTCAGATACATTAACTTGAATTTTAACATCTAGTTTTTGTAGCTAACTACAATACGTTGTGATCTGCAATGCATAAAAAAATAATCACGGCGTGAAAATACTTCATGCATTTAAAAAGTTATGATTTGTGATATTATGACATCAACATTGGGACTTACATAATATTAATTACAGGATACAGATGTTGAATCTTCCAATTATTGTTAACCTTGAGATTTACTTGTAACAAAAGTTAATTCAAAACCACGTGGATTCAACATCATTCACGTAATTTGTCGTCACACTTATAGGAACTTCCATTTCAATTTTTTTGCTGCATCCTTGTAGAGCTTCCACGAGTTTTCCTGTCCAGATTGGATCCATTTTTTTTTAACTTCCCCTTCCTATTATTCTTATATAATTTCAAAGAATGAAGTAATTCCTCACACTGGGCAACATCTTTATAAAAAATAACTTCAACTTGTATAAAAACAGCAAAACAATATTTTAGCTTCATACCCACAAAACAACTGAAAATTTTTCATTGATTTTTCTCAATTCTGATTGATTCTTAAAATTGATTGAAGAAATTTAAAAAAATGTGGCCCGCAGCATTCATTTTTACTACGATCTTCGGAGGTATGTAAAGCTAAATTAATCCTTTTAATTAGTTTTTTAAATTTTCTTTATCAATTATGATGCTTTCTATCACATAAAAGGTAAAGAAAATCATTTCCAAAATTTATTAACTTCAGTTTGTAATCACAATTCAAATTATCTTAAAAACTATTTGTGTGAAAAAAATGATTCTACATTTGTTTATATTTGTTTTATATATATAATAAATAGAGCATATACTAAATAAGTTTAAAGAATTATTATAAATGTTAAAATAAATTTGAATAAAATGTTTGACTTAATTTTTTCATATATTTTTCATAAGCAATAAATGAGAAAAATGAATTCTTTCTCTTTTCAATTTAGCTTTTAGTGTCAACAAAGTTTGCGTTTTACTATTTCTTACATAGAAAAATTTTTCTCAGAAAAGAAAAGAGATAATAAACTATAAAATTATAAAAACTATGAAAAATGCAACTCTTCATTAAACTTTATTATTATATACTTCATTCATTGTATGTGAAGTAAGCTATTATTATTTTGAATGATTGCATTCATATTATGACATATAAATTTTTTTATGAAGCAACATGTTTAAGAATGGAATTGCGTTGGTAAAGTCAATTTATAAAATTTCAACTAATTGTATAAATTTCAAATAAAATATGAACATGTCTCTTTCCAATCAATACATATTTATAATCTTTAATTATTGGCTCAAAGCCTTTATTTATTGAATTATCTAATGATTCGTCTTGAAATAAAATCCTTAGCATTAATAATATAATTTTACTTTCATTTTAAGCATGTTGTTTTATAATGTTTTATAAGCTAAATAGTTATAATTATCTTGAATTTCTTATATATATTTAAATAAATTACCTTTACTAATAAACACGCAGCTGTAGTTATAATACTTCAGCTAGTTTTCTACAAGACAAAATAGTTAATTTTTACTAAAATGCTTATTAAGATTTGAATATTTTTAGGACCTTGAGTAGCTTGTTTTCTGAGTTCATCTGTGGAAGGTCAGGGAAGAAACTGGTAGTTTTCCAAGTTTTCTCCCGCAAATAATAATAATAATAATAATGACCTTGAAGCAAATCGCAGCATGGATATAAATGTCTTATAATGAATTTTGTCTGTTAGAATATCTTAGATATGATAGACATTAGAATTCATAATGAAAAATATATAAAAAAATATTTGAATAGAAGAAACAGTTCAATTAAACTAATGTAACTCATTTTGATAATTGAAATTCAAATTCAAAATTATAATAAAACTAAATAATTTAGTAAGTAATGCATTTCTATAAAAACATTGAGATTTAAAATGTAATCTTATCATAAAAAATAATCAAACTAGATTATGCATATTAAATTTATCCTCAATGTTTGCATTATAAAGGTGCACATGCATATATATATATATATATATATAGACAAAAATAATTTGATATAATAAAGGATATGAATGAGAATTTAGCTTTAAAGTATAACATAATAATCAACACGAAATTACTAAACAAGAATTGTGATATATTACTACCTGTAAAAAATGTTATCTTTTTCTTAGTATCCATAATCTTATCATAAAAATAATCAAACTAAATTATGTGTTTTAAATTTATCCTCATAGTTTGCATTATAAAGTGTATATGCATGTATATATATATATATACATATACATATATATATATATATAATATATATATATATATATATATATATATATATATATATATATATATATATATATATATATATATATATATATATATATATATATATATATATATATATATATATATATATATATATATATATATATATATATATATATATATATATATATATATATATATATATATATGTATATATATAGACAAAAATAATTTGATTAATAAACGGTACGAAAGAGAATTTAGCTTTAAAGTATAGCATAATAATCAGCACGAAATTACGAAACAAGAATTGTGATATATTTCTACCTGTAAAAAATGATGTCTATTTTTTAGTATCCGTAGCATTTGATTCTACGTGTTCTCCCAAGAAATGTGAAGAGGGATTTCCCAATGTGTCTCTCAGTAATAAAGATAACATATTCCCAAATGCAGCTCGTTTGGAGACTCTGTGCCCGTAAGTTATTATACTTATTTTATTTATATGATAATCTCAAATCAATCTTCCTGTAATTGTATTTTATATATTTAAATAATAACTTTTAAAAATAAAATCTATTATTTGGAATTTTTGGAAAGAAAAGAATAAGATATTTTATTTCAAATGTCTCACTTGATAAAAATTTGTGATGAAGTTGTTAGTTTGATGTTGGAAATTAATAATTTGCATTTTATTATTTGGGATTTATTTTTTAACTTCAAAATTATTTTGAAAAAAGTACTTTTTAACAGAAAAATTAACTATATCAGGTTGGGTTTATAATTATAAAATTAATAAAAAAATCCATAAATGGATTAAAAAATTTAAAATTTTATCTTCAATTTTACATTAATAAACTTTAAATATTCTTTCAATCGATTTGAAATAAAAGAAAAACGTTGTGATAGTTAAATGTGATTTGTAAACCTTTTTTGTTGCACATTATAATGAATGATCTCAAAACGTTGTAAGCTTTATCTCCACATTTGAGGCCAATTAAATAAATTTTGCTTTTTCATCGAATTTATTAAATTCCCAATTTCGCTGAAATATTTTTAATTAGAAATAAATGTGGAAGATACCCAACAAACTTAAGAATTAATTTAATCTAAGAACACATTTATAAAGATTTACAAATAAATAATTTAATAATTAGAAATAAATTTGTAATTCACGTTTCAAAAATATTCGTTAAATATTTGGAATTAAAAAAAATTGTATTTTTAAGGAATATTCTGATAAAGTTTTCCATCAAGTTAAATTAGCTTCATTATTCTACTTTGCGCATCATCAATCGATATTACTTACTTGCATATATTAAAAAGTATGTGAGTATAATAATAAATAATTTTATAAAATATTCATCATATATGTTATTGCTATAAGACGTTTCATATATTTAACATCATGTAAATCATTTTGAAACTTTTTATCATTATTAGAGTGATATAAGTATATTATATATAAATTATGTCCAATATCTCTGAATTCCGCATAGAAATTTGTTCCTAAGAAATTAATTAAATTGATATTTTTTGTAGGAGCCTTCTGAATTACATAGACTGTGTATTTAGTGAAATAGATGTCTGTTTAGGGGGAGATATTAATGAAATGGTGAATTCCGAAAACAGAACTGTTGCAGCAATGGCAAACATGTTCTTAGGAATTTCCAATCTCTACAGAGAACTTTGTAATGAGAGCACTTCTTTTCACAAAGGTAATGCTTTTTAAATTATTGAAAATATTCCTCAGCGTATACGAAATTTGACTGTGTTACAAAGATGTACCATCATAAAATGTGATATTTTCTACCTTATGGTAGAAGATATCGCATTTAATGACCGAATTTCTATCTGATGGTAGAAGATATCGCATTTAATGACCGAATTTCTATCTTATGGTAGAAGATATCGCATTTAATGATTAAATTTCTATCCTATGGTAGAAAATATCACATTTAATGACCAAATTTCACTTGATGGTAGAAGATATCGCATTTGAGCTCCAGTGGCTCAGTAGCTTCATGCCGCTTCCCGTAAGCTCAGCAAAGTGAAGCATCATTTGCCGCAGGCAGTGGTTGGGAGGGTGACCACGGTGTACTCTCCTTCATTGGGTTGCTGGAACTCCGTAGGTTGGGGACGTGTCTACGTTAATCTGTGACGTCCAAAGTCCTTCCGCTGGCGTGGCGTGGATGTGGAGAGGAGGGTGCCAGCTCAGGTGTGGCCTCGTCACCTGACCTTGGTTCAAAATTACGAGGCACCTTAATTAGAGCAAAGACGTACTTTCACCTTCGTGGTGCTCTGTTCCAAACGACAGACGCACCCGTTTGACTTAATTGGCACTGCCAACGGCATAGCGAGCTTGGCTTGTCCAAGTGTCATAAGTAACAACAACAGCAACAACAACAACAAATATCGCATTTAATGACCGAATTTCTACTTTATGGTAGAAGATATCGTACTTAATGACCGCATTTAGAAGATATCGAATTTAATTTGACTACCTTATAGATTTGGAAGGAATTTTTAAATGATGGTTTTTAGTAAAATTCACATTTAAAAAATCGAAGATATTGCTTAATATCAATCGAAAAAAAATAAATATGATTTTTATCCAATAATTTCAAATGCATTTGGTGAGATGAGAAAAAGAAAAGCATTATGCATTATGGATATCTAGATATTAATAAAAATGAACATTTTATGTTGAATTAAAAATATTTGCTTATTTGCTTGATCCCAAGCTAAATTACTATCTTAAATTTTACAGTTATTTTGTATTCCACGGTGGTCTGGTTGAATAGAGTTTCATTTCCCTTATCGAAAGTGAGTTCATTTCCCGACTTAAACAAAGATTTTCGTGTTCCTTAAAGACTGCTTGAATAATTTAAAGAGACTGTGGTTGCAATGTCTTCTTAATGAAATGATATATCTCTATATGGTTAAGTGAAGAAATAGGGACCTTTTGTATGATACCTGCTACTAAATTTCTTTAGCAGCTCCCACTTAATTTGTAGAGGCTATTTCTGTACTGGTTTCAGAAAAATACGCTAGTGTTTATCACGTAGCACAAATATCACAACCAAATACTCTGCATCAACCAAATTTGAAAGAAAATAGAGTATTTGATTCCAACTTATTAAGTTAATAATGTTATTGAATCATAATTTTATTCCCCATCTTTAAATAAACGTATATTTGCTAATTTGTTTAATTTTAAAATGACATCTAATTAATCAATTTATATTCGAATGACGAAATTAATTTCTTATCATTTAACTGCTTCAAAATTGTTCTGAAATATATGGCATATAATTTTATCTCAAAATTAATTTTTTACAAGAAACTGTAACTTTTTTATTTCTAAAAATAGATTACGTCGCAAATGTGGATTGCTTAAGAAACATAGCCTTACAGCCTATGACGCAAAACTTATGTGCCCTTGAAGCAGCATCTATGTACACGGGTTACAAATACACCGTTGAAAATCAAGACAACCAACAAGCTTGCATGTAAGTGATTTATTTCTCAACTGATATATTGTTGCCAAATTACATAATTGAAATGTAATATAACTTGAAAACATTAAATTATCATCGAAATGCTATTGTGGATTTAAGTTCTGAGTTTGCTGCAGATGAAGTGAATGCATTGTCTCTAATGTGTGAAAATGTTATAACCGAACAACCAAAAAATTGATTTCGGTATTTCTGCTTTAACTTTTGGATGAAATAAAGAAGTTTGAATTATTATATTAAAACTTTTTTGATGAGTGGCATAACTGTTTCATCATTATTAAATGCTTAAAATTACGTTATCTTAATTTCTGAAGATGAAATACATTAGAAATCTAAAAGGTATATTAGATTGTTTTATATTGTAAATGAATATTTGTTTGATATTTGTAATAATAATGGCACAGATACCGTATAATCCAGGATTCTAAATTCTGATTTTTTTTTGGTGATGAAAAAATATTGCTATGATGATGTATTGTGAGTGTGCGATGACGTACTAGGGTTGCCAATATAGGATTTTCTTTATAATATTTATAGGTCTCAATATCTATGACGTAATAAAAATCAGGTTACCCGTTAAATAATAATATCCGCCAAAAACTCACAATTTGGCATCCTGGATTGTACGGCATCTGTGCCATAATAATAATTATTTGTTAGAGAAAGTTAATGAAAGAATAGAAATAAAAATAAATATTAAATAATTACAAATAATTATATGAAATCATTGTATAATAGAAGTAAATTACATGCTACTTTGTAACTTCAGATTACCTGTTTGTGGGACAGTACGAAATTACACCTAAAATTCAAGATGTTGTGAGATGAGTGCTTAAAAGAAATATTGGAAATTATTGGGAGATAGAAAATGTTGAACAATGCTTATTCTTATAATGAGAATATACTATTAGAATTGTATAGGAATAGAATTTTTATTTTTATATGGGGGTTGCAATATTTTCTTACCAACGTAAATAATCGAGCCATTATTCAAACTCAGTCCGGAGCTGTAATTGAATTCAACGAACGGAATTCAAAATTAGCATAAGTTAAACCTTTTTTATGTATTCCTTTCACAACACGTATGCTTAACGGCTAAGGTATTTTAATTTCTATCCAATAAAGCGAGGTCCAACTGGAAATTTTATAGTTAATTGCAGTAATTGTATTTAAGGTCGCGAGAAAGGAATGATGAAAAATTGCCCGAGTACTTTCTGTGAGAGAACGGTGTGTAAAAAGCTTTAATGGAAAAGTGGTTTTCTTTTGTTCAACAGTTCTAGGTTTGTAGCCAAGATCTTTCGCTGTGAAACCTTTTGTTCTATTAAAAGCAATACCAACAAATCTCTTGACACTTTTACTAACGTCGTTATGTTCTTGTTATAAAAAATTAAAACAAGACCTTAAAAATAGAATTGGCCTTATCAACAGTCTTATGGCTATAAAGGAGTGCAATTAATAATTCTTCAACTGAATGATATTTCCTACAGTGAAAGCTAATTATATATATATATATATATATATATATATATATATATATATATATATATATATATATATATATATATATATATATATATATATATATATATATATATATATATATATATATATATAGAGAGAGAGAGAGAGAGAGAGAGAGAGAGAGAGAGAGAGAGAGAGAGATAATAGGTCGGAGAAAAAGAAATCCTTTATTTTTATATGAACTTCAGGACTTTATTTAACATGCTTCGGATTGTCCGATTTGGTTCAAATATGCACCGGTTTATTATTTGATTTGTTGCCATTTTAAAGGTAACTTCATAATGCCTCTCTCATAGAAGTCCTGGTCTCTATTTGCGAAAAACTCTAGCAGTCGATTTTCACAATCTTTCCTAGATGCCAATATTTTTATGACAAAATAAATTTTGCAATGCAAAAAAAAGATGGTAATCGCTTGTTGCCAAGTACGGCAAATGCATTAAAACTTCCCAACCAAGCTGAAGAAGTTTCTGGCTAGCCACTGTAGTCGTGCGTGGCCTAGCGTTGTCCTAGTGGAATACGACACCTCTCCTGTTGGTCAATTCTGGGCGATTCTGGTCAATCGCTATCTTCAAACGGTCCAGTTGTTGACATTAGAGATCAGAATTTAGTGTTTGGTCATATGGAAGCAACTCATAATAAATTATCCCCTTCCAATCCCACCAAATGCACAGCAGAACCTTCCTGGCCGTTAGTCCTTTTTTTCAAACGGTGGTTTGATCACCGTTTGAAGTGCTTCACCGCTCTTTGACCACGATCGTTTTCGCTCAGGGTTATCGTATGTGATCCATTTCTCAACTCCAGTCAACATCCGCTTAAGAAATGGATCGATCTCATTATGTTCGGTCAAGGTTTCGCAGATGAAAATTTTATCCATCATGATTTTTTCTGTTAATTGATGTAGCACCCAAACATCGAGCTTCTTTTTGAATCCAGCTTTGTGTAAATGGTTTAAAATTGTTTAATATAGATTTTTATCTCCTGTGGAATGTTACGACAGCTAATATGCCGGTCAATTTCGATCATTTCTTCTACTTTATTGACATTTCCGACGACCGGCCACCTGTGTAGGGTGCATCTTGAACATCAAAAATTCTTGAACGGAATCTACAAAACCAAAATTGCAGATAATTGGCTGTTACAATATCGTCACTATAAACACCATTTACAATTTTAGCTGCCTGGCTTGCATTTTCGCCTTTGTTAATGAGAAAATGTACTAAATTTTCTCTTTAGTCACTTCCATTTTTAACACCCTCTAACTCGCAACTGAATGACCAAACAAAAAGCAATAAATAAATTCTTTTAGTGTGAAATGTTAAATTGACAACGAGCATAAATTTTAAATTGTTTTAATGGCATTTCACGAGATATCTATCACTAAAAATCATCTACCGAAAAAATAATGGATTACTTTTTCTCCAACCTATTTTATATATATATATATATATATATATATGTATATATATATATATATATATATATATATATATATATATATATCTTAATGAGATCTATGGAACTAAAATAATATTTGTAAGAGGTTATTTACTTAAAATTCTAAGATTTCTTAATTCTAGAAGTAAATTTGGCGTAAGGGAAATATCAATTTTATGAATATTCGTCTTTGGAACAGCAGAAATTCTGTTGATAAAGAAATCAACTTACTTTTTTTTCAGAAATTGAAATGTTTGATATAGCATACACAGATTAAATTTGTTCAAACTTTTTGTCACCTACGGTGTTATGGAAAAATTTGGAAAAGTACTTATGGAATGTTAATCATTGCTAAAATTTTATAAATATTTTGTTACGTTAGAAATTTAAGGTTAGGTCCCTAACATTATTTGAAACGGTATTCTGATAGGATGGAACCCACAAATTCCGATGCCCAATCTCGTTTCTCATTTGCCAAAGTGTTCGATGATGCATAGAGACAAAATAAAGTGATGTTATTATATTACATATTAATTTCTTATTCTTTGATTTATTCTTGAGATTAATTTTTGTTAATAATTTATAAATGCTTTTTAATGGTTGTGTGCTAATTTAAATAGAATTTTTAACGCAAGATTTTTTTGACAGGAAAACTTTACAAATTAATATATTTAAAGTTTTATTAACAATATATTTTTATTTACCATTACGGTGAATTTCTTGTTTTTATTAAAAAGGTTGCCCATTTGCAATATTTTAACAGTCAAATGTGTTATATTATTCTCAAATAAATTATAATTATTACAATATTTTTATGCCATTTAAAAATATCGACCTACGTGGTTGTCAGCGTTTTTGCCGAAGTGTTGAACGAATGTGGTGAAGGGGCAAGGAACTACCGTTACTGCGAATTTTGGAAAACAAAAACTTTGAATTATTTCTTACTTTGAATTTTCGTTTTTGTAAAATTGGTTACATATTTGCAATATTTCAGTCATACATATTATATTAGTCATACAAATTATAATTATTACTTTATTTTTAAGCCATTTAAGAATATCGGCCTACGTCGTTTCCTGTGTTTCTGCCGAAATGTTGCATGAATGTGGTTAAGCGGCAAGGAATTACCATTACTGTGAATTTTTTAAAACAAAAATTACCGGTGTAAGTATGATATCCCCTCCAAGTGATTTCTCGCCAAATATAGCGTCCTTTATTTTAATTATAGTGTTGCCAAATTGAGTTTTTGCTATCTTTTAGATTTTTTTTTGTTGCCAGATTTGGTTTTTCTCGTGTTTTACATCGTTTTAACAGTATTTGAAGTTTTCGTTTTACTTTCAATTCGAACATTTTGTCATATGTTTGCTGTTGTGTTTCGTTGTCGCCAGCGTCCAAACGTCAAAAAACTGTTCTTCTTTCCAATTAATTATTTATTTATTATGTATATCTTTTTTATTTTGTTTATTTATAATATAATTTTCTTAAAAAATTTTTAAATTTATTATTGTATTTTTCTTATATATTTACCATAATATCACACAGCATATTTTACATGTGAACATGACGTCATATCAAGTAATTCCATTATTGTAATTTACTCATCTCTTTTACCAGTGTTTTGAGGAGAAGACAAACCCAAAAAAATGTTTTTATTTATTTTTCAGTAATACTCTTTTTTAGTATTACTAGTAATATAAAATTTTATGAAATTCGTATTTTTTTAATATTGGAAAAATTCCCCTGTTAAAAACCTGCGCATAACTTGGCGATGAAAAAAAGTCGCCATGGTCGCCAATGGGGGTGGGGAGAGATATCAAACAAGTTCCAAATTACCATTACTGGGAATTTTTGTTTTTATAAAAATGGCTGCACATTTGCAATATTTCAACAATCAAATATGTTATATTTGTCATACAAATAATTATTACAATATTTTTTTCCATTTAAGGATATCGGCCTATGTGGTTGCCTGCGTTTCTGCTGAGGTGATGAACGAATGTGGTGAAGGGGCAAGGTCTCTTCTGATAGATCTTCTAAAGCGAACCCAGTTGATGAAGTACCACATCTGCTCAGAACAGGACCTCAAAGACCTGAAGACAAGCTTCTTGGATTACTTGGAGCTGAGTGGAGAACAACGCACTATTTTTGAAAAAGCATTCGATTTGAAAAGAAGGCGATGAAATATATAAAGATCATGTTGATGAGATGGAAATGTTCTGTCTTTAATTGTATAGAAAATAAATGTATGTTAAGAAATTGGTAATTACACTTATTTCAGAGCCTCCTTTCAACAAAATATTCTGCAAGTTTTTTTTTAAGAATTAAAGAATAATCGTTATTAAACTACATATTTTAGTTTTGAATTTTTAAATTCAATTCAATTAACTTTTAATTTACAAATTTGAAAGTGAATTTTTAAAGTAAATTAGACTTCTGTCAATCAGACTAGCTGTCATTTTCTGTTTTATGAGCTTTTACCAATAATAATTAATCTGATGAAGAGAAAATAGATGTAAAATATTTATAATTTCAATTTAGAGTGCAACATTTAAATCTTAAAAAAAGATAAATTAAAAAGTTTTTATAAAACGTAAATTTAAAAAATAACACTCCTTTTAATTGCATAATGACAATTAAAGAGTACATAATTCAATGTTCTTAGAAATTCCAATATAATCTGTTAATTAAAAAAGTCGAAATACGACAAAAAATCTTTTTAGCCGTGATAAACAATAGCATCCATTTAAGTGAAATCTATATTTTGAATTATTTTCATGTTATTTATATAATATGCTACAGTCGATATGAAAAATCTGAACAATTATTTTAAAATATAATTATATTTATTGCAATTAAGAAACAAAATCAGAGTGTTGATTTATTTACGACAAATCATTATCACAAAATTAGTCACAACTTAGTTTACTTATATATATGAAAATATTTTTTAGAATTTAAAATAAGGAAACACATCATTCATGTAATTAAAACATGTAATATGAGAAAAAAAATCAGGATTTTTTCATATTGAAATTTTCGATCATATTGAAAATCCATCAAAGTTTTATTTACATATTTTTATTCAATCGATTTGTAGAGTTGAATATATTTCTTTCTTTATCTATGCAGCACCATTAAAAGCAGCAATTTTACTTTAAATGCATTAAAAAGTGAGTAAATTCATGATAAGAATTCAAAGAAAATATAAAAATATATTCTGACTAGATGTCCCTTTATTTCAATACTCTCTCGAATGCAATTCGAGTCCTGAAAAATCAAAACTTTGTTTCCAAAAGGGAAAAGTCCTTTAGATTTTTAAATCCTGATATATTGAAAAAGTTTATTTAAACATCTTTTTAAATGGCAAATCTTTGATTACTGTAACGCGCTGAAATATATTTATTGCAATAAAATTTAAGTACGACATTATTAGGACCGGTACCCCGGTACTTAATCGTATTGAGAGAAAAAGATTTCGGGCTCAATCCTAGCTTCTGTTGAACTATAAAATATGGATATCGCTCTTCTGCTTTCTACAAACAGATCGGTAGGAATGGGTGCGGGGGAGTTTTCCAGGTTACATTCCTTGATTTAAGCTAATACAATTCACTGCCTAAGGAATGGCCTCCAGTCAGTTAATTTATCAGTGGATGTTAAAATGCATTACAACAGCCATAAATCGTTACACTATACCCTGAGTAGTGATAAATTATGATATCTTTCTTCTTCTGCTTTTTGAAAGATATTATATCTTTCTTCTTCTTCTTATGATATCTTTCTTTAAGAAAAAGTTTTTCTATTATTCCGATCATTTCAACCTTTCCGTAGATCAATATCTAATGAAAATGAGATACAGATCAGATTTTAATTTAATTTACTATTTCCGAGAAAAAGAAAATAAAAATTTGTGGTCTTAGAGAATGTAGCATTCAATTTGAATAACAGAAGCTTAAAAATACCGACTGATTTCTTAAACTTATTCTTTATCACGATGGTGTTCCTACCTTGTCGAGGTGGAGAAGCTTGCGTGCACCAATGAATCGGTGGGCTATGCCGGTGGTAGCTTGCTGCTGGTAGGGCCTCCCAAGTTGGACAGGCCGAAGGGTAGGTGCCTGACGAAAAAGATCACCAACCCGTGCCAAGACAGACTTCTGCCTTTAGGGTGCTCGGATCCCCGGATTAATAGAAGTTTCATCTCACCTCCTCCTTATGACTTCGTTTACATAGATTTCTTCAAGCTCATTGCGGAGTCCCATGAAGTCTATTTTCAATGGAATCCCTCTCTACGGCAATGAGCAGGCGGATAGACTGGAAAAGGAGGTCTGTTACCACGATAATCCTTCCTCTTCAACATTTACATTTTTAGATCATCAGTCCATGGTTAATTCTGAAATTTCGAAAGGGTGGAGGATTTCTCCCTGCCATCACTGGTACGCGGGCAAAGAGCCTGGCTCTTCATCCGCCCTCAATTGTGACAGAGCCTCTAGAACCACAATTTCTAGACTAGCAAGCGGCCCCACCAGGGGTCTCACGTATTTCGAAGGCAGGAAAATCTTTGAGGTCTGCTCTGAATGTAAAACTGAGCAGTCTTCTCCTAATCACATCCTGGAATGTTTGGGACTTTTTAGAGAGGATATATACTCATCCCCCTTTCTGGTCCTAGATTTCATTAGGGTCAAAGGTCTGATGGACCTTGTCTGATTTTGTCAGACATTTGGAGGATAAGCCAAAACAACAATATAATTATTATGGAATTAAATGTAGGATAATTTGTCTCAAAAAATAAACAAAAGAACAGCAATAGAACAAATGGTAACATTAAATAAAATGGCACAAATCAAAATTTCCGGGTGATTTAAAATATTTTTATTGGTACACAAATCTCAAGTGAAAACAAACATGACATTAGCATAAAACATGAATAATAATTTTGAGGATAAGCCATAACAACAACACAATATATTCTTAAGAAAAAACAATTCAAATGTGCAATAAAAGAATTAGAGACCATTTTATTCTCAAATTGAAATATTCTTCTTAGAAAAGTGTTTTTCATGGCAATCACTCACGAAAGAGATTAAAATAAATTTACTTTGCTTTCAAATTGTTATGCTACAAAAGTAATATTTATATAAATTATTCTAAAAAAGAAATTTTTGTTTGTGTCTGAAGAGAAAATTCCTGTTTCCATTAAAAATCATAACTCTAATAATTCTTAATGAAATATCTGTATTTTTTAAGTAATTTATTATGATTTATATACTGAAGTTTGTTTCACCTAATGCATGCTATCACTTAGAGGCAAAACAACAGTAGAAATGTTTATAATAGAAAAATAATATTCAGATAATTATTTTAGTGAATACTTTAATTTGTATTCATAATTACAAAATTACCAAAAAGACTTTAGAAGCATTCAAAAGCAATATATATTCATTTTTAAGAAATCAATTTTTGTCTACATCAAAAAGTAATGATATATAAAACTGACGGAATATGAATTTTACTTTTAATTGTGCTTGATATTACGGTTGATTTAAATGAATAAAATATTAAGAATCTATTAGGTTTAGGGAATAAGCTCATAGAGTTTTTACCAAAGACTTTTATTTAAACAAAAAACAATAATTATATCAATAGGTTTATCAATTATATATACCACCGCTGATTACAACCTCTTCCCACTTCTAGACCCATTTTTTGATGCCATTCCGCAAAAAATTGCCTGCTCTGGTATCAAGCAGTTGTTGAGCCAGTTTTTAAAGAACTCTTGGTGCACTGGAAAATGCTCGAAAAGAATGCCACAGTCAACAAGGAGGTCTACACTGCTCAACCACACCGGGTGAATGAGGCTATTCGACTGAAAAGACATGATCGAAATGTTCAAACCATACTCCTTCACGACAACACCAGGCCCTATGTTGCACAAGTCGTCATAGCCGTCAAAAGTCTCCAAAAGCTCGAATGGGAGGTCCTTCAGCATCCTCCATATTCTCCGGACCTTGCACCGACCGATTACTATCTTTTCCGCTCCTTGTCAAACCATATGAAGAGCGTTACCATCTATAACAAAGAGGTTCTTAAAAGTGGCTCAACAACATCTTTGACACCAGACCAGGCGATTTTTGGCGTAACGGCATCAACAAATGGGTCGAGAGGTGGGAAGAGGTTGTAAACAGCAACGGCGAATATATAATCGATTAAATTATTGATATAATTATTGTTTTTAGTTCAAATAAAATTCTTTGGTAAAAATGCTACGAACTTGTTCCCTAACTTATACTTTTTAGCACTTCTTAAATACAATGATTAAGAGTGTTCCTCAAACTATCCTAATGCAATTCCTGTGTATATATATCTTTAGTAAAAAACATTACTAAATTTTATCAACAAGCAGTTGAGTTTGCTATTCACTTATAAAACGCAGGGAATAAATGTCTTATTATATTGACTGTGTCATTAAAAATTTTAATACTCTATAACCATTGTCTCGCCTATAACCAAGATTAAGATAAAGATTATATTAAAACGAACTCTTAATATCTATCATGTGTGTGCAGATATAGATGTCGGTAGATGGAGTTGTTTGATTTCACATGAAAGAAAAAAATAGATACTAAAATTGTAATGCTTTTTAAAAACCCATATCGTGCACTTTTCCCGAATTAAATAGTTATTCTGTGAAGAAGAAAGATGATAGAGGTGAAATCAAACTTTTCAATTCTCACTCCGTAGATCACAGCAAAATCTTATCATAAAAGATACGGAAAAAGTCTACATATAAGTGTTTATAGTGTATAAACTGATGAATACACCAAGCAAATTTGTTAATAATTAAATGCCTTTATCGATAAATTTTCATAATTTATTTAACCATTTCCATAAACTTACTTAATATTTTGAGTTTCAATATTTAAAAAATAAATAATATTAAAATTTATCTTTGGGCCGTGGTAATCTAGTGGATAAGTCATCGGCTTTCCGTCTGCAAGGCTCGGGTTCAATTCCCAATGCCGCCAAAGTCCCATCGAGTACATGCAATATATGTGCTCGTTAAATCTGTGAAATCGAAAGTCCTTTGGTCGTTGAGCAGTTACCAAGGGTAAAATTGCCGGAAGAAAATTTCCTTTACCTTCAGATCAATGTCAAAATTGAGGGAATGAATCTTCTGGTGGTGCCATCTATCGGAAAAGTTTTGACCAAAATCCTACTTTGACTTTCGTTGTGCTCTAGTTAACCGAAAGACTCATCGTACTGACATAAATTCGCATAGCCAATGGTATAGCAAGCTTGGATTGTCCAAGTATCATAAATAACAACAACAAAATTATCTTTTTAAGAAATAATGAAATGCAAAAAATTGATTAACGCTTAAGAATAATACAATTATATCAAGGAAGAGAAGAAAAAAATATTTTAATAAAATAAATGTGTGTACATAAATTTAAGCTGAAAATAAAAAGATATTACCAAATAGAGTCATCACTGAATTTCACATATAAGTTTTTTTATACATGACAATTCTATAGATATTTATTTACTTTATTAAAGTAAGTAATTTTGCAAAAGTTTTCTAATAGTTTAATGAAATAAATAAACAGAAACGTAAAATAAAAGGATACTCCATAGAAGTATTACACTTCAGAACTTTACATATAAAAAGTTATTTTAATGCATGAATTATCAGACATTTATGTAAAAAAAAGTGCTTTTGATTTCATATTAATGCATATTTATACATAAAATAGTCATTTTTATGTTAAACGAAAGTAAAAATGCATCGATGACGTTTTTCCATATATATAAATACAAATTTTATATATATATATATATATATATATATATATATATATATATATATATATATCTAATATAGAAAATTCTCGTGTCACAGTTTTCGTTGTCATACTCCTCCGAAACGGCTTGATCGATTTTGATGAAATTTTTTGTGCTTATCCGGTATCCATGAGAATCGGCCAACATCTATTTTTCATCCCCCTAAATGTTAGGGGTAGTACAACCCTAAATTTTTTTATTTTGGTTAGTTCTGTAAGTTCCTAATAGATGGCGGTTTAGCATCTAAGTTGCACAGGTATTCGGCAGATGGCGACGTGTTTATTTTTCTAGATTATACCATCTTCGAGAAAATTATCGTGCGCGCGCAAGCGCGTGGTTAAATATAGAATTTACATATATTTTCATGATGTATAATGATACTATAACAATTTTTCGTGAATCATTTTCATAATTATACTTTGTATTGTATTATTATTGTGCAGTATTCAGTTTGAATATTTTTAATATTATAAATAGTAAAATAAAATTTTATTTATTACTGTTTTTCTCTACTAATTTTCATACCACCTCGAAAATATGTAAGTATTTCTTGATAGCCTTTTATTATTTTTTATTTTTATTTTATAATTTGATAATTATTAATTTATTCAGTAGAACATTTTGATCTAATTTATTTATTCAAATGATAAATTCTTTTAATTTTTTTTATTTCAGTATAATGCCACGGAAAAAATTTTTAGTTTTAATATAATTTAAAATTAAAATAATAATAGTTCGATGTCAATGTTATCTACCTCATTTATAACAATTTATTTTTAGATGTCTTTAATTTATATAGTATATTTTATAAGTAAGTCACTGATTAAAAACTATAATTTAATATAAGATGAATAAAATGTAAATTCAGAAAGTATATGTTGGTTTGTACTTAATTTCAAAATTTCGATACTTTACCTGTTACTTTTAAATTTTTGCGAAACGTTTTATTTTTAATCTCCTATGAATGAACCTATTCTAAATTTTTTTAGAAAATATTAATTTGATTGAACCCAAGAATTAGTAAAAAATTGATTCAATGTATTTTAAAAACTCAGCCACTGCAACACGTGGCTGGGTCAGCTTGTATATATAAATATTTTATTTATATATATATATATATATATATATTATATATCTTACTAAGATAAGTAATTTTCAAAGAAAAATGCATTTAAATTTTATATAAACTAGAATGTATCCTTATAAAAAGAATAACGATTTCATTGTGTTTTTGTTTTACTTTTGTTAGAGTAAGGAAATCAGAGTAATTAATATAAGTGTTTAAATGATAAATTCAGACGCCATTTTTCACATCATGCAACCAGATTGAAATAAGGTTTCAGCTAGTTAAAAGTTAAACTGATGCATGTTAGATTGTTTCCTGTTTCATTTTACCAAGCAATACATATTTCAGTCAATTAATCACAATCCAGTCTATTAAATATGCGTCCGTTTATATAAAAGAACAGAGTTCTCTTATTGGAAGTAATATTAGTTCACTTAAATTAGAATTGCTGCAGAGTTTTCATAAGAAATTTATAAAATCATGTGGAAGACAACTTTCTTCATCACAATTTTCTTTGCAGGTAAGCCTTTTGGATTTCTTTCAGTTATATTTATAAAATTTAAATACTTAATGTTCCATAAATATTTCAAATCCAATTTCATGAAAGACATGAAATTATTGTTATTTAACGTTATTCATTAAATATTTAAGAGTGAAAAAAATACTTTTTCTAGAAAATTAAATATTTTTGAATTTTTTTTAATTTTTTAATTCCCGCAGGTGTTTTTATTTTTTGAAATTAATATAAAATTTAATTTAATGATTTTTGATAATTATGCACGAGATTTTTCAACTATGACAGAATAAAATTATAAGTTCTTAAATTCCATTCCTCTTGAATTAAAGTCTGTCTAGTAAATGTTTATGGATCAGATTTACTGTACGGTCACCCTTGGCACGTTTTTTGCTGCCAAATTTGGTAAACATTTTTACTGGAAACCCGGCAAACTAGTATTTTGCCAACCCTATTTGTTATTAATTTCTCATGAATATTTACCGATTTAAATTTATTAATATAAAATTGAATCAAAAAATTTTATGGATAATTTAACACATCAATTTTGTTATTTTACCATTGATGTTTGAAATCTAAAAATCTGCGTTTTTTGTTAATTTTGTAAAATTAGTTGACCATATTGTTAGATACCAACAATGTATGAAATATTTGTCATTATTTCAGATATTTTCCTCCCACCGTTTTCCCCGATCGGAAATTCGTCATACGGTCACCTTTGGCCACCTTTTTGCCGAGCTGGCAGCCGAATGGTTAGCGCTCTTGCCTTCGGTTCAACAGTTCGTGGGTTCGAATCCCACCTTGGGTATGGATGTTTGTAGTGGTTCCGAATCCACTTTAAGCCATAAGTCCCAGTCTAATTAGCCCTCGTGTGCAAAAAATGACCGTTGAGCGACAAACAAACCAAACCAAACCTTGGCGACTTTTTGAAAATTTCGCCAAGGTTGACCGTACGGTAAATTTTTATCCTATTTAGAAGAAAATGTTTAGTAATGACAGCTTTATCGATTTTAACAAGTTTTAAAGCTGATAATGAGAATTCTGTCTTCATTTTCTGTTAGATATTTTATATAATGAAAATATAATCTCTCTTTATTCTGTTTTGAATTCTTTTATTTTAGTTTAAGTCACCATAATCTATTGATAGAGCTACATTCTTGGTGTGGAAAGTTACGATTTTGATGCAACCATATAGTGAAACAATGGGAACCATGTTTTGTTTTTGTTTTCTGAAGACTTAGTGATCGTAGTCCAGAGTTGGGTTCTGTCAGTTAAATGGTAGTACTCGGGGAGGGGTAATATTCATCATATAGAAGAAAGGACCAAGCAGAAGACCTCCCACTACTTTATTAACCATCTTCACTTACATAGATATAATTTATAAGTTAGAGGACATTGCGACCACGAACTATCTAAAATACCCAAGCCGCCTTTAGTGAACACGAAGGATCTTCGCTAAAGTAGGGATTTGAACTTATCTTCCGAGGCACAGGTGTCGTATAATCCAGGATGCCAAATTCTGATTTTTTTTGGCGATGAAGAAATATTGCTAAGATGACGTATCGTGACGTGCACGATGACGTAAATACTAGAGTTACCAAAATAGAATTTTCTGCATAATTCTTATAAGACTCTATATCTATGACGTAATAAAAACGAGATTGCCAGATGCATTAGAAAATAAACCAAAGAAATCGCCAAACTCAGAATTTGGCATCCTAGATTATTCGGCACCTATGCCTCTTCCGAAGATGTTGACGATATATATATATATATATATATATATATATATATATATATATATATATATATATATATATTC